>SNQJ01S0017200.1:23575-38937 GCA_010110895.2 Picea sitchensis
GTTGATTCTGTAGCTCATTATAATAATCAAGATTCTAATAGGGGCCCTTTAAATTTTGTAAAAATATAGGGGGAGTTGTTGGGGCCCAACAAAGGGCTATGATGGTTCTGATCGAAGTTTATCTGGCTACATGAGAGAATGTCTCTTCATAGTCAATGCCTTCCTATTGAGAAAATCCATGAGCAACAAACCTTGCTTTCTACTTCTCAATACTTCCATCAACAACATATTTTATTTTGAAGAGCCATTTGGAAGATACCACATCCTTGCTCTTTGGTCTGGGAACTATTTCCCATACATCATTATTTATTATGGATTGGTATTCTTCTGTCATGGCATCTGCCCATTATTTGTTCTGAATGGATTCTTCAAAGCAGGTAGGCTCTTTCTCTAGGAGATCACACATCAAAGCCATATAACTAGAGAATGGATTAGGTCTCTTCACCTGTCTCGTGGTTCCTTCGAGAACACCATACTTCTCTCCATCTTGAATAATCTCCCTAGACCAAGCAGACTTTCTCTTATGGGAGATCGTCATCTGAAGAGGTTCTTGAAATTCTACTATGTCATGATCTTCTAGAATTTCCTCATCAGGGAAAGCTATGACTTCCCTTACTGGTTCTGCAACTCTGGGAACCTCCCTCACTAATTTTGCAACTCTGGGAGCTATAGGTTCCTCTTCATATACTTCTTCAAGATGACATATTATTGATTTCTTGAGTGATGCATCTTCATCAAAGTTCACATCCCTGTTGATCTCAATGTGATGATGACCTGGTATATAAATCATGAAGGACTTGGAGGCCTCTCAGTATCCCACAAATATTCCCTTATTTCTTCAGGGTTCCAACTTGTTTCTCTTCTCTTTTGGAATATGTACAAATATTGGGAAACCAAATATTTTGAGATGGCTTACCTCTGGCTTCTTTCTGGTGAACATATCTTCAGGGGTTTTGAACCCAAGTGCACTATGGGACAATTGGTTTTGTACATATACTTTTGTCATTGTTGCTTCTTCCCATAAGTACATTGGAAGATCTTGATCATGGATCATGGTCTTCACTGCTTCCATTATCTTTCCGTTCTTTCTTTCTACTACACTGGTTTGTTGAGGATTATAGGGAGTGGTGAGCTCCCTCTTGATCCTGGCATATTTGCAGAAGTTCACAAACTCTTTTGAGGTGTATTCTCCTCCATTATCTGACCTGAGTATCTTGATCTTTCTTTCAGAAAGATTATCTATCAAGGCTTTGAATTCCTTGAATTTATTGAACATTTCATCTTTTGATTTCAAAGAGTAAACCCAGGTCTTATGAGTTCTACGACTCCTTCGGCTTTGTTGTCTCTCTTTGGAAAAGGGTTCTTGATGTTCTTCCCTTGTGCACATCCATTGCACACGCCTTCAGGGTCAACCTTGAGTTCGGGTAGACCTATGACTTCTTTGCATACGTACGGTAATGCCTTGTAGTTGATGTGGTCTAATATTCTATGCCAAAGTTCACATGGATTCTCAATGGGGTGGGTCATGGTTGCTTCTTAGTGACCCTTTATCTTATACAAGCCACCTTCTTCTTTTCCAATGACGATTTCTTCTTTCATGGTTTCTCCTTTAGCCCACATAAGGACTTCTCCATCTATAAAGGAAACTTTGAAGCTTTTCTTTTCTAAAGCGGATATGGAGAGTAGGTTCTTTTTCAAACCTGGTACATAGAGTACACCCTTCATATTCATTGAATTCCCTAAGTTAAGTTTGTATTTTGATTCTCCCACTCCCTTGATGGGATATTGGTAATCATATCCAAGTGTAACTTTCTGAGAAAATTTGTTTTTTGAAATGTAAGAGAGAATATCTCTTTGACCTGTCATGTTCTTGGAAGAACCACTATCAATGAGCCAAGTGTCTTCTCCAGGTGTTACCGATCCTGAGAGGGACGAGATTAAGACATAGTCTTTAATTTGTTCTCTTAACATATTTGTGGGTGGCTCTTCATCTTCAACTGCATGGGCATGGTGGCTCTTATTTTTCCTCTTGTATTCTTCTCATCTAGTTGGACAATGTCTCACAATATGTCCCATCTTGTCACAATGGTATCATTGGACAAATGAGTAATCTCTTTCCTTTCGTTATCCTTTCTTCTGGAATCTCTTTGGTTGATATTATTTATGACTAAATTTGTTTTGGGGGTGAGACTCTTTATGAGTTTATTTCTGGAAGTAAGACTTCTTTCTTCCTCCTTTAGTGTGAGTAGCTAGGGATTGATCTTCGTCTCTTGATAGTAAAGCCTCTCGGTTAGCTACTCTTGATTCTTCTTGAATGCATTCTTTCCATAGACCATCAAATTTTAGTTTCTTCGTTCTAGCACAAATCGTTTGGATGAATGAATCCCAAGGTATTGTGAGACCATTAAGGTCCATCATTATGAGTTCATATTCATCTATGGTATCTCCAATTGCTTCTAACTGTTCTTTGAATTCTAATATTCTAGAGAAATATTCTTGGATTGATTCTCCTCTCTGCATCCTTGTATTCTTGAGCTGAGTTCTTAGATTCATCTTTCGGTTTATGTTATTTCCTTCATATAGTCTGTTTAGGGCATCAAACATTTCTTTCAGAGTCTTCTTTGATGACACATAAGGAATCAGGTGATCTTTGATTGAATCTGTAATGATTCTTTTGGCCCTGATTGTGTCCTTTTGGTGCTTTGTTTTATCTGCAGCATTGGCAGGTTCTGGTACTTCTTCTTTGACAAATCTTGCTAGGTCATTCTCTTCAAGAATGAGACCAATCCTATACTTCCAGGCACAAAATTTTTCCACACCTTCTATCTTATCAACAAGCTTAGTGATTGCAGACATATTTTACCTGGAGCTAGGAAAATGTCCAAAAATGAAAGTGCTCAAAATTAAATTATGAACTTACCAGGAGGTGTGCTTGGTTGAGGTGAGTAGCCTGGTGTGTTTGGATCTTGGAAAATCCAACTTTTACCCCTCCAAACTTGATATGCGGATTTCTGGACTGGTGCTTCTGGTTTTTTGGTACTTCTGGTACTTCTGGTACTCTGGTTTTCTGGTACTTCTAGTACTCTGTGAAAACTAGGGTTTCACTTTCCAGGAGATCTAGCCACTAAAAATTTGCGCTGAGGATGCCAAATTGATCCTTGAGGAAGGGCACACTTTTCTATATGGTTTTGGGACTGAAATACTTCTCCAACAAAAATCCCTAATTTGCATGTACGACAGCAGTGACGTTTTTCACTTTCTCTTGTGAAAGATGCTCTCTTCAACTTAGCTCTAAAACCATGTTAAGGTTTAATTTATTATTAGAGTTATTTTCATTTCAGTAGATAACAATAGCATAAATAGGATCACTAAAGAAATGTTGGAATATTGGTTGTTGTCATTGATGTCAACCCTAGTCATGGGTTTTGGACCTTAAGATTGATAAAGGTATTTGGACATGAAGGACAATGCATATACAACACCCATGAAGGGATATTATACATCATGTTGTTTCGGTGGTATTTGGCACATCAAGTGGATCCTCATGGTTGAGGAGAAATGAATTTTGAAGATGACAAATTGAATTGAGGAAGGAAGTACATATAGGAGCCGAAAATAATTAAAGAAAAGAATTACAAAATAAAGAAGTGTCAATTAAACCTAATGTTAAATGAAGTGACATAATGGGTATAAATAAATATCATTATACATTCATTTGATTCTAAGTCAAATTTAGGAGGTAATAAGAAGATAAGAAGGCAGGATTTCAAGGAGTGGATGAAGTCTTTTGGTGATTTTTTTCTAAAGGTATGTTATTTTAGGGTCATCATTACCATTTTGATGTAACTTTTTTCTAGAATGATTCAGATGGGTGAAATGCGGCTATGGTATCGTCCCCGACATTTCAAGGTACCTCCGGTAAAAATTTAATCTCTTGATTAGCTATAATTATGGAGATACACTCTAGGAGATGGGTTTGTATTGATCCGAAGCCTAGTCAATAAATGAGTGTTCTGGGTGAAACAATCATAACTTATTCATACAGAATCAAATGACATGGGACCACTTCCATTGGAAATGTATGGACTATAGTTTCTTGTGTGTGAGTTTTGAATCAGATGTTATTTAAATATTGGTGAGACATGTTATTTCAAGTTAGGTCTCTTGAATAAACCAGAAGTGAATAATGTCTACCATTCTTTCTATAACCTCTTTTTGGGAGGATTCAAGGAGTGAAAATTGGAGGGAGTTTCAGAATACATTGAGTAATATTATATATGGGATCAAAGTACTCTAAGAATTTAAGAATTGCAAAAAGTGAAGAAGTCTCGGGGAAGCATTATCGGGTTCTATGTGATGATTGGTTGATAGTGATTTAATGTAAAAGTTTATTATCTCATATATTTCTTGGGTGGAAGGAAGGGGCAGGATGGAAAGTTCAAATCTCTATTGATATTGGGGGATTATTATGGCTCCTCTCTTGGAGGTTATCCCTCCCTCTACATTTAGAGGTTGTAGAATTTTTCTTTGAGAGTCATTACTTCCCTTGAACAATAAACTATTGATTATTTCTCATATATTGTGCGAATTGTATTATGGTGTATTGTTGTAACTCTTATACTATTGTTCATTGCTCTCATTGGATATAGTTGAATGGTTTAGGCATGGGTGAAAGTTTAAATTTTACTTGATATTGATTCACCCCTCTAAATTATCAACAATTGGTATCAGATTGGGTTACCTTCAATACAATTTAACCAATGGAAGGAAAATCCTATCTTGATGGAGAATAACATTCAATTGGGATTCCACCATTTGATGGAAGCAATTTTGAATCTTTGGAAAAAATAGAATGGAAACTTACTTGAAAGATCTTGGGGTAGATGTTTGGTTCTCAGTTGCTTAGGGATACAATGCTTTGAAGAAAACAAAGGCTATGACTGAGAAGGGAAGCAAAGAACAACAAATTTGACAATGGAGTACCATCACAGGTGGATGATAGATTGATGCAAATCCAAAGTGGGATCATGTGCATCAGAGAAAAAGAGAGAGATTTGGGACAAGCCTGAACATTTATGCAATGAAGAATCAGGGGAAGAGAAGAATAGGATTGAAGATTACAACATCTCAGGATTTCAAAGAAGAAAATAGAATGGAGTTTTTCTTTTAATTGTGAAGGAATGGGACATGTTGAATTTGAATGTCCTCATCGAGGAATGAAAGAGATGACAAATGAAGAAGAAGAAAAATCATAAAGTAGAAATGAAGATTCAACAAAGAGAGATGAGAATCTAGGGGTGAGCATGTTGAGATTGAAAATATCAAGCTCAAGACACACTGCAGTAGAAAACTAAAAAGTGAATTGGTTAGTTGTGAAAGGCAGGTTGTAATATTGAAAAAACAATTAGAAGACTTTGAGAAACTAAGAGAGAAACCATTTCCTTGAAAACTCTACTCAGAGAAGAAAGAGGCAGGAGAAGTAAGGGAATGTCCAAATGAAGAGAAAGAATAAGAGGCATGAGCTTGAACAGAAGTTGTCTCGATGAGGAAGAGCTAGAAACTCTCAAATTTAAAGACTTAACATATTGGATGCATGGGTGAAAATTCATACAAAGAAGATACAAATACCAACAAAGAAGGTTGAAGAAGAGCTACAGACAGGTTGATGAAGTGGACCAAGATACCAAAAGAAGGAATGATTACAAAGAGATGAATATCCAAGAGACCTCTACCTTCAAGAATCAAAGAAAATTCAATCAGTATGAAGTAAACTAGGAAGATTAGATCATGAACCCGGATGGACTACGTCACAAAGAAACCCGCACCTCCCAAGATATCAAAATTTCTTTTGGTCATTGTTATACACAAAATTTTGGACATGCAAGACGGTGTCATGGAGATCAGTAAGAAGGAACAAATGCATAGAAACATGGATAGATTTTAAACAAAGAGATGTAAAATGTCATTGGATTTGTCAATAGAGAAGTTACTCAAATTCATTTTACGGATTGATGGACAAAATATTGTATTCTACAAATACAATTATCTTGGTCTCAAAACGCGAAGTTAGGATATATAGATGAATATGTCCCTATATACCAATACCGATATGGAGAGAGGAGAAGTTCCAAAATATAAAGAGATTATCCAGAATAGCATTTGGTTGAAGATGTAAAGAGATGAATGGTACATAGACAATGGATGTTCTTCATGAATGGGGATCAAGACAAATTCATCGACTTGAAGAGAAAGGGTGGAAAAGTTGCATTTGGAATGTTTCATCATGAAATCACTTAGAAGGTGTAGTAGAGCTTGGAGAAAAAATGTAAAGAAAGAATGTTCTATTGGTTGAGACTTGAATCATAGTCTACTGGAGTGTTAGTAAAATGTGTGATCAAGGATATAGTCTTACGTTTGATTCATGTAAATCCCGGATAAAATAACTTAGAGGAAGATTGGTTTCAACTGCAACAAGAAGACCTAATATATACATCATAGACATGAAGAGAGAGAGAAGCCAGAAGAAATACAAAAGGATTCTAAGGAAGAAAATGTCTCTCAAGGACAAAATAAGGGATGAAGTATTATTGAGTGCCACATGTTAGGAGGCAACCCGAAGAGAAGAGTTACATTTTTCCATTAAAACTAGAGGGAGAATCCTAACCTTTTCATTGATGTCAAAGGGGAGAGAAGTGGGATCATGATGATAGGGGAGAATGAGTGGTGTCATCAATGACAAAGGGGACTGTTGGAAAGTTGGTTGTTGTCATTGATATGTCAACCCTAGTCATGGGTTTAGGTTGCAAGATTGATAAAGGTATTTGGACATGAAGGACAATGCATACATATACAACACCCATGAATGGATGAGATACATCATTATTTCCGATTGGTATGTGTACGTCGAGATGGATCCTCATGGTTGAGAGAAATGAATTTTTTGAAGATGACAAAGCTGAATTGAAGGAAGGAAGTACATGTAGGCCACAGAATAATTAAAGAAAATTACAAAATAAAGAAGTGTCAAGTCGGCCCTAATCTTAAAACAAAGTGACATAAATGGTATAAAATAAACATCATTATACATTCATTTTATACAAGTCAATTTCAGAGGAAATAAGAATATAAGAAGATTCGGTTCAAAGGAGGATGATGTCTTTTGGTGATGTGTTCCTAAGGTATGTTATTTCAGGTCCTTGGTACCATTTTTTCTATAACCCTTTTCTAGAATGATTAAGATAATTGAAATCACTATAGTATTGAGAGACATATCAAGGTACCTCTACGGTAAAAATTTCAACTCTTGATTAGCTATAATTATGGAGATACACTCTATGGAAGATAGGTTTGTATTGATCTGACTAGTCAATAATAGGTTATTACGGGTAAAACAATGATAAATTCTTCATACATAATCCAAATGATGTGGGACCACTTCCATTGGAAATATTCTGGACTTTAGTTTCTTGTGTGTAAGTTTCAGAATCGGATGCTAAATATTGACGTGGGGCATGTTGTACAAGTTGGGTCTTACGAACAGACCAAAATTGAATGGAAGTCTATCATTCTTTCTATAGCCTCTTTTGGGGAGGATTCAGGGGTGGTGGAGAGAGTTTAGAGGCTCCATTGAGTAATATTATCTAGGTCGAGAATACTCCAAGGTGAATAATTGTAGAAAGTGAAGAAGTCTTAGGAAACATTATCGGGTTCTATGAGTAGTTGGTTGATGGTGATGATTTAATGTAAGTTTAATATCTCTCATATATTCTTGGGTGGAAGGAAGGGCAATGATGGAGAGTTCAACTCTCTCTTGATATTTGAGGATTGTATCTTCCTCTTGGAGGTTTATCCCTCCCTCTCTATTTGGAAGTACATGCTTCACAACTGGAAGTCATTACTTCCCTTGAACAATAAACTATTGATTATTTCTCATATATTGTGCATGGTGTATTATAGTGTATTGGTGTAACTCTTATACTATTTTCATTGCTCATTGGATATAGTTGAATGGTTTTAATTATAAGTTGAAAAGGTTTTAAAATTGCTGCCAATCTTGATTCACCCCCCTCTGTTTTCAACCGAAATACACAATCACAAGGACACATCATTTATCTGGGAAACCCTCCTTGGGGAGAAAACCAATGAAACTGTATTATAGATAATAAATACAGTTCAAGAATAACTCAAACAAATCTGGAAAGTCTATCTGAGAATGCCTCTCTCTCTCTCTCTCTCTCTCTCTCTCTCTCTCTCTCTCTCTTCTCCAAGTATGGCTGAGACTTGTCTCTTGATGAACAAATTGAGGTGTATGTCTAAATGAGGTTAACTAACCTGTATTTATCTAACTCAGCTTGATGTGAATGGGAGATTGTCTTTCATGGCAGTCAAGTGAGTGTATGTCTAAATGAGGTGCTAACCTCCTTATTTATACAACTCTGGCACGTGTGGACGGAGGTGTCTTTTCACTGGCAGGTCCGACTTCTTCTTCTAGGTGGTTATAACCATCTTTAATATATATTTTGGGGGCGACTTCTTATTCTTCCTATTACAATTATGTTTTGACCAATACACAAAAGGGGATTTGGTCATTTACAATACCCGACATGATCAATCCGCAAAAGGGGATGTATCTAATGAATAATACATCAATAATATTAGAATACTTTTTGCAGTTACATTATTTCAACAAGAATTGGGTTGACACAAGCTGCGTCTTGCAAACAATTTTCTAACTTGTCAATGTATATGTGCCAAAAAGGGTAGGGGATAGGGGACAACCTTGATTGAATTTTATATTACAGTTAGTATCTTATGTCTATCCCTTAGTGTTCCTAAACTTGGAAAAAACATTCCCATAAAACCTCATCACATTATCCCTCAACTCGAAAGGGACTTTTGTCTCTTCCAAACTATTCTAGAATATTGTCCTGGGCACTATGTCAAAATATTTTCTAAAGTCAATGAAATAACAAAGGAGATTGGTTTAATCATTGTGACACTCCTCTGCAATGACCCAAGTGTAACAAGTTGGTCCATAGTTAAATGATATCTCCTAAATCTGGCTTGGATTTTAGATATTTTTCCATGGATTTCTAGCCATATACTAATATTATTTTCCAAAATAATCTTGTATAGCATCCAAGGTTTAGGAAAGCATTGCTTGACTATTGAATTGAAGATCTTGTGTATGTGAAGGATGAGGATAGGTCCGCTAATTATTAAGATTTCACCTTGGTATCCTTCAATATCCTTGGCTTTCACTTTTGTTGGCCACTTAACCCCAAACTCTATGTCTTCTATAGAAAAAACTTCATCCTTTGTAGAAACGTTTGGAATGATGTCCATGGCATTAAGGGATTAGTAAAAAATTTTAAGGTAGGAATTCCAATCCTTCAAGGGAATCATATAATTTTCTTTAGTTTTGTGAGTTAGAATTTTTCTCCATAATTTCTTAGGATCTAACTTAGAAAGGTGGCAAAATTGCTCCTTCTTTCTATTTATATAGTATATTTGTTTTTCCTTTTAATTAGTACTTTATATATATTTATCTTATCGGGTTTTAAGGACTCATTATGAGAATTCCTAACAGATTTTCTAGCAATTTTACACTCGTTATCATACAAAGGGTTGGTTGTTCTATTTTTCTTTTTACATAACACATCAATAGAGATATGCTTAATGGAAGTAGGAAGGGTTGTCATAAAATTATGATAGAGGCCTTAATTGTTGTCCTTACATGATAGGAGATTTAATTCACTATTTAAATCCTTTCAGAAAAGATCAACTTTAATTTTGTCAAAGATTAGGTGCCTTTGCTTATCAAAATTTTCTTTAATGGGTCTTTTGTGTCTGGCAAAGTTTAAAGTTAGGTTTAAAGGTGTATGATTAGAGTCAAGTTCATAATTGTTTAAAAGTTCAAAATTTACTATTTGGTTGTATATGGGGATATCAAATATCACATAATCCACAACATTGTTTCCTATCCCATGAATACAAGTCATCGGGTTGGATTTCAACCACTTTATTAGACCATTACAAATTATTAGGTCTTGAGAACTGTTATCCCCATTTTGTGGATAACTAAGTAGATCATGTCTCGAGGCCCTCAGTCTGCAGATATGAAGTACTGAGAGACTAAATGACTAGAAATATACTTTTGCACATATGGAGACCCTTCTCACCACCACAAAGGTCGTTGATTTTTAGATGAAATCCACCACACCAACTAATTTCCACAAGGTAGTGGGCCCTACTACATGAGGTACAAGTCAGTATTATGGTGAGCATCATTTCAATATTTGAGGCATTTAATTATGTTGTATCTTAGACTTCTTTAGATTTCATGATATAAGCTTGGACATTATGCCTTTTTCTCTGCTTCACCTTGGTGGTTGACATTGTGCCCTAGTAAGCGGTCTTTCTTAGGGATGGGTTTACTACTAGGAACTCCCTTGAAGAGCCATCGTATCGTTCCCGACCATACTTAGCACTTTCCATATTTCCCCCCATTTCCTTATCTCTTGGGATTTTAGGGTGTATTGACCCAAGAAGGGGTTGTCCCTCATTCTATGGGAAGAAGGGGATGAAGGCCCAGAGGGATTGACGTTGGGTAAAATATAAAATCCTATGTATGAACCTTCTATATTCTTCGCAAGGGGATCACACAAGAAAACAATGAAATGCTTATTTTTGAGAAAAGGGGGACCCACAATAAATTGATTAAAAATGTTTAAAAGATTAGTTGGAGGATAGGAGGTCTCATCATGAGTCGGCCTACCATGTCCATGAATATCTAGTGGTATGACATTACCATTACTTGGTAACCAAGCTAGGGTAATGACTCTCAGTTGCATGGTTGAGAGAAATGTGGTATCATCATGAGCCAACCTTATCATTTTTGCTAGGTATTAGTGGGTGACATTGTCATTATCTGGACACCACGCCAGGGCAATGACCTTTAACTTTTCCTTAAATTTATGAAATAAATAATGGAAAAATAATGGGCTTGAAAAACATGCATTGCAAACGAAGCTACAACACACCCTCTACAAAGGCACCCATGAATGAGACACTAAAACCCCTTGTATGTCATGAACCCCATGCTCATTGAGTCTTAACCCTTAACCAATTCACCTAATTTACATGACTTAGAGAGGGATCTCTTGGAAACTCTCCTTGACCTAGGGAAATATCTACCCAATAGGACACCTCGTCAACCCTCCCATATTCAAGCTTGACAAGTCGCATAATGTCTTTGAGCACTTAATTATTTGACATAGTAATCTTTGATGCACATGCTTAGGTGGCATTTTTTGATTGGATTCACTTATCATGATTTTATGACTTAAGATCCTTGGAGGGCATGCTTATTTGTCTTCGCAGGACCTAGTTGGTGGAAAATTTTGGAAGAACAAGCCTAGCTTGGGCTTCCATGGGTCTTGAATCCCACAGGTGGATGCCAAGGGCCCACATGCTAGATGAGAGAGATCAAAATTTGAAAGCCTAGAAGATGACTTGGATGACATAACCTATCCCCCACATGACAAACATTTTCTTAGAAAAGGAAAAATGTCACCTTTAGACGCATCACGTCACCTAGGGGGGTTAGGGTTTGGTGGTTTGGTTGACATGCATTGGCACAAGGAATTTTTGAGGGGTTTGAGGCTTTGACCATGAATGAAGTGACTTGGATAATTGACATGTGTCTTTGGAAATCCTTTCTACACTCCTACATCACCAACGACCTTCTCCTAGTGCCAAAACATCCCCTAAATGGGTGACGTCTTTATAAACTAGGGTTTTTATTTTTGAATTGTTAAATATTATTTTGTAAAAGGGGAAAGATTAGGGTTGTTGACCCCTAGTCTTGTGGTTTACCCTTAATTATGTCGAAAAACTATCTTAGTGAAATTTTGTATAAATAAGAGATCATAAGATCTCATTTTTACATAACTCTCCCTCTTGTGAGAAGTACTTGGTCTGAAATTTTCGCTACACTTGGAGTATTTTTCCTTTGGTGCTATGGAATAATGCTTTTAGGTTATGGTTGAATAATGGTAATGGTGTTCTATCCTTAGGAGGTCATTTTCTTTCTATTTGGAGGTTTACTTTGGCATGTTAAGGCTTTTTCTTGAATGGTATGGTTTCTTTACCTTTTTATTATCATTTTTACTTCAAGTTAAGGTTGTTTTGGCCAAGGGTAGATAGGGATTATAAGGATATACACCCCTATCTTAGTTTCCACCATTTTATCAATCTTTTTTGCAAGGTTTGGCTGAGGAAGTAAGAGGATTTACACCCCTCATCTTCAAACCCTAGCAAGGTTTCTTACCTTGGGAAGTAAGAGGATTTACACCCCCAAGGGTTTAGTAATCCTAGATATTTATTTTTGACCCCATTAGCCCATAACTAAAGGCATTAGTATTGCATTGGAGAAAAACAAATATTGCATTGGGAAACATAATTTCTTGACATATTTACTTTTTGCAACTTGGATTGTATTCCGTGTTCCTTGAGCAACTAACAACCACTAGGGTATCCCCATCAAAGGGATAGTTCTTGCTGTTGTTATAAATTTTCATATTCAGCCATTAGGTCTACAGAAACCCTAACGTGGTTGCTTGAATGACTCTCTTATAAACCACAGGAAATTGCCCAAAGTTTGCACACTTGTCTTACTTAGTCTAACACACTTTTTGGAAAAGTTTGGATGAGTTTTAGTGGATGATTTTCGCATTGTGATACATTGATTATTACATCCATAAGGCTGATATAATTTTCTACGGAAAATGTTTACAACAGCCTTATATTTTCATGCTAGTATCGTGGTCTTTCATCTTGAGGTTTGCTAGTGTTTAGCTAGTCTTTCTCTTGTATCTTTCACTTTATTTATAGCATTTATATTGCATCTTATTCTGTCATTTTATTGCTTATATAAATTTCTACTAACAACTTCTATCAGGGACAACAAACGTAACTTTCTTGTCCAATTGATTATATTGCAGTATATGCTTGTTTTTCTTGTGTCACTATTTGCAGGTTACTCAATCTACTTGGAAACCATTAGACCTTACCAATACTCCATTATGGGACCTTCATACCACTTAGAATTGACCTTTAGGGGCTTCATATCCATATTCATCTTTTTCCATCTCATTCCCCCTAGGGTCATCGGGATTTCCCCATTGAGGTGATTACCTCAACTCTAAAGTGATGGGGACACCTGCCTAAGGTGACAGTGAGTAGGTGACCTCTTATTTGTCACCATTTAGTGGTTGAGTCAGGATTTTCCCAACCTACAACTTGTGCGATAAAATTTTGGTGTCGTTATCGAGGAGGATTTTGAATCCTCTTCTGAACTCTAACGAACACTTTGGCAAGCTATCTCAAAGCCTTTTCCCCTAGATTTCCTAGAAAATCCACCCAAGGGACTTTCCCTTTCCACCTTTTTTGATGATATCTTCTTGAATATCATCTGGCGACTCCACCTTCCTAGAACCCACTTTTCCCGTTTTTACCCTTTTATCCCTTGATGAGCCTTGAGCTCATCTGGTGACTCCATTGAGGTGTTATGCTAATTAACGGAACCACAGAACCATGGCCTCATAGGACTTACCATGGGAATTCCATAAGGTTTATCCCTCCTTTGACATGTAGGATATTTATGGATATCCAAATCATTTCTCCCCAAAGTGGAGGGAAAGTTTCCCTAAATTTAATGGTGATCCGACTCTAGTAGTCACCCATGTCGTCAATTATATGAAGTATGCTTCAACCCTAGATTTGATACATGAGGATGTGCTAATGAATTTTTTTGTATCTTCACTGGAATCAATTCAAAGTAATTTGCTTGCACACTCATGTAACCTGAAGAGTATCCCCTCTTATACCAAGCTCATTGAAGAATTTCTCAAGAACTATCGACCAGCTACCCAGAATTTTCAAGAAACTTTCCAAGATCTCAAAGACATTCTTTTCAGAGAAGGTTTTCCTATATATTAGGATGAAGAAAATCTTTAATAAGACCCAGATGAAGAAGATCTGGATGAGACATATGATGAATATGAAGTATTTTCCCTTCCACTTGATGAAGACATACAGATATCTGCTTCTCCTGCACATCAAGAATAGAATATGATGAGTTATAATCCTTTTGAAAATTTTGATAATGCTTTGTTCCATAACTTTATAAATGAATAAAACTACCAAAAGGATATCAATGAAGTATCTCTTGCAGAAGGCCTGAATGAGATAGGAAGAAAATGAAGTTATGCAGTCTTGTGAAGAAGTAATCAACTCCTATGATGCATATGAATTCGTGGAACAACCCTCAAATATAGTTGACAATCACATCGATGATTTCATATAGACTAGGAGATTCAGATGGGATTTGGGTTACTTTATTTTTTACAGAGATGTTATCTATGACATTAAGGGCACATCTGAGATAAATGATACATAAAGAATTTCTTAAGAGGATTTATTTTTACATACGGATGGTCCATATATGTGCCAACCTAATGATATGGTTACATATTTTTTCCATCCATTAGAGAATGACCTGATGCATCATTTTCATGATGCGTTTCAGCCATTATACTCAGATTTTGATAGACACTAGGTTGTGGCCCGCCCAAAGCACTATGAGGTCCATACTACCAAACATAAGTACTTTCATGTTGCAACCTTTTTTGGGGATTTGCAGATAAAGAAGCGGTGTTTCTTAAGGGAAGAATTTTCCTCTAGACATGAGGTCTTGCCTTACCACATTTCCCCTTGTTTGGGAAATCAACAAGTTTTCTTGGGATCTCTTATCCTTTCTCAGTCTTCAGGGAGAAATGATTTTATGAGTGAAGATGAAGACAAGCCATCATCTATATATGGTAGCTCTCTTCATATATGGATTGATCAGGCTTGTGGCTACACTTTCTGGCAGGATGATCAGTATGATGGTTTATCTTTCTAGCAGGATTTCCTCCCTACCACCCATCTCCATGAGTTTCATTTCATGATTGATTATATGTCTATTTATGCTCATGATTATTATGTGATTGACTTATCTTTTTTGTATTACATGATTAAGCACATGGAGAGATACTTTGATATGATGAACAAGTGGTTGCACTGGTTGTATGACTTCACCTGACATCACCTATCACCAGACCTTCAGGGCCCCAAGGCCCCAGGTAAGTAGGTAGGTCATCTTTTTTTCCCCTGCATTTTCATATTGATTTCTCATATTAGTTTAAATGCATTTCATTTTTATTTTTCTCTACTTGCACGTTGATTTCATGCTTAGTTTAGAAATTTTTGAAAAAATGTCCAAATTTTTTCTTTTCTAGATTAGATTTTCATTTTGGATT
>SNQJ01S0017200.1:60586-74333 GCA_010110895.2 Picea sitchensis
GTGAACCGTGAACTCCCGAGTCGCGATATCCCGACATCCGAAAGGGTAGACCGTTGACCATCGGGGTTCGGGCTTTTGAATTGCTTGTGGTGGTGCTCGCAGAGCCCGCGAGACCGCGAAGTCCGAATTCCCGATATCCGAAGGGAAAACAGCAGAAGGAGCCTACTGTGGGTAGTGGACTCCCGAGAGGGGAGGAAGAGTACTTTGACTCTTCGGGCCCGTGGCAGAAGAAGATCCTGGTGGGAGCGGCTGCTCGCTGAGGGGCAGGTTGCGTCACACCTCCTAGGATTAGGTTTTTGGATGTCTAGGGTTTTGGAATTCATGTTTATCATAAAAAGGCCTTCATAGCCTCATTGTAATGATCTTCTTGCAAATGAACATAGTCGTCACATCTCTTCTCAGAGATAAAGATGCCACCATTCTAGCGAGTCTTGCACTCTGTATTTTTACAGTCTCTATACATTTATTTCATTAATATAAATCATGTATTATTGTATTTCTCTATTTCTGGCAATTTTTATGTGTATTTCATTGTAATATCTCTGCTTTCATTTCATTCCAAAAATAATCTAGATCAGTGGTATCAAAGCAGGTTGTTCTTGATCATTTTTTAGTGCATGTCCCTGACGAGGTCTGAGTACTGCAAGTTGGGTCTCGAGCTTGTCTCTCTTGAGGACAATTACTCTTGCACACCCAAGAAACCCTCTATGGAAGCATAAAATAAAAACGACAGAGCATAAGATTCTATTAACCTATTGTTTGAGCAAGCTCTCATGCAATAGAGAGACAAAATGATGGATAATTTTTCCCACATCCATCAATGCCTGTCGATAGCAACATGAAAATCTTCATTAAGTGACCACTCTGGAGGAACCTCTCCCTTAAAGGTACAAGTTAATTTTGATATTCCCTTATTTGAAGGTCAGATAGATTCATATGCCTTAGAAAAATGGTTGAATATGCTAAAAGGTTATTTCTCTATTCACAATTTTTTTGATAGGGAAAAGACCACCTTTGCATCCCTCAAGGCTCTCCCCCATGTCAAAAATTGGTGGGAAACTTACTGGGATAAAATTTCAACAGAGGAATCTGGAATATATGGGYCGAGCCCACTTGGGATTTTTTTCTGGATGCRGTGAAGGAACAATACTACCCTATTGATAACTAGGAAGACTAGTACATGAGATGGACCACACTGTGGCAAGAGAAGAGCCAAACAGTGTCRTAGTTCACAAATGATTTCCATACCTTGTGCACCAAGATAGGCATCAAAGACTCTGAGTGACATCTGGTTCTGAAATATTGTGGGGCTCTACATAGGTACATCCAAACTTAAATGAATTTCCTAAACATCTCATCATTGGAAGTTGCTTATTGATATGTTGTCAAAATTGAGCAGAAATTTAGGCACCAGAACAAATGGGAGTTTGGATCTGCAAATCCACAACAACCAAATCATGGTAAAGATGGCCCTAACCAACAACATTCTGACAACCAATCCAAGACACAGAAAAATAAGCAGAAAGGAAAGACGAAGAATGACACTGGGAAGTGGTGCAACTTCCACAAAATCCCTTGGCACAACAATGATGAATGTTGCTCAAAATAGTCATTGGTGACCAACGTCAAATACAAGGAGTCGAACCCTCATTCGAAATCTGATCCAAAAAATATTGAAAACAAACAGATCATCGATGCAGACCCTGTTGCTACTGTCACGACCACAAAAATTCAACCAGAAGAACTAGTATATCCTAAAAATGGGGAGCACCTCTTCCATTCACATATGTGGGTGAAGGGGACCCCATTTCATTTCATTGTTGACAATGGTAGCTAGAAGAACCTTATCTAAGCTGAGCTCGTCAAATAGATTGGGTTATCGACAACACCAACCCGAAACCATACAATATTGGGTGGCTTCACTAGGGAGTATATCTTTGTGTCAGCCAACAATGTCGTCTTTCCTATGGCATCCAACCCTTCAAGGATGAGGTAGCGTGTGATATTTCCCCTCTTGATGTCTATGATGTTGTTTTGGGACAACCATATATTTGGAAACATCATTTTGTTTATGATTCTTGACCCCATAGTGTCACTATTACTCTGGGGGGTCATCTCTACGGGATATCAGAGGTAGTTCCAACTATTCTTCCACCAAAAAAATGCCACAAGGTAATCTCTCATACTGCAAAATTCATCCTCTTCACAGTCTCTTCAAAGGATTCACAGAATGCCACTAAAACCATTGCAGCCACAACAACTTCTATCCAGCAAAAGAAGATTGCAAAAGAGAAAGAAGATATTTTTTCTTCACCTATAATGGTTCCTACACAATACCCCATCAAGGCCAGACACAACTAGTTGGTGGAACTAATTCAAACCTTCCAGCAATAGGTTCGTGACATCCTTCCATGGACCAAGTAGCGCAACTTCTCCAACAAGGAATGTAACTCGCCAAGATTCATATTTAGAAAACGTCATCCCCTCTTCCCCAAGCACTCAACGCAATGGATACCATTGCTTCCTAAGGGGGGAGGATAGATATAGGTGGATATTGGTGGCCAATCACTTGTTCCAAATTCCAACTGGATCATATTGACAGTTTTCAGTTCATCACGTTTCTCTATAATGGGGACATTTCTTTGTAATTATGGGTTATGCACTTACAGGGCTTTCTTGAAGCCCTACACAATATTGAGGTGGAAATTGGTGCCCCCCCCACCTATTCCAATTGGCTTATTTGGGAAGTTTTCATGTCAGTACATCTTTTTGTACTTCCAGGTTTGTTTTGGGGCTCTACATAGTGTTTTATTGGCTTTCCATAGTCAAACTATAAATGGAGTAATTAGAGTTTGATGTCATAATGTGCATTTCTCATAAATATCTTTCCAATGGGCTATCATGCACCTAAAACAGAGGTTGTATGCAACAGTTACGACCCCGGGAAGTTGAGGTACCAAATTACCCATCAGGGCCCACATAACTTTTGATGTTTAATCTCCTAAGGTTAGGTTTTTTGATGTCTAGATTTTTTGCATTCATGTTTATCATAAAAAGGCCTTCAGAGCCTCATTGTATTCATCTTCTTGCGAATGAGTGTAGTTGTCATATCTCTTCTCAGAGATAAAGCTGCCACCATTCTAGTGATTCTTTCACTCTATATTTTTATAGTTTCTAGACATTTATTTCATTAATAGAAATCATGCATTTTTGTATTTCTCTATTTCTGGCAATTTTTATGTGTATTTCAATGTAATATCTTTTCTTTCATTTCGTTCTGAAAATAACCCGGATCAGTGGTATCAGAGCAACTTCTCTTGATCATTTTTCAGTGCATGTCCCCGACGAGGTTCGAGTATTAAAATTTGGGTCTCTAGCTTGTCTCTCTTGAGGACAATTTCTCTTTCATATCCAAGAAACCCTCTATGGCGGCAAAAAAGAAAAACGATGGAGTAGAATATTCTATTAACCTATTTCTTGAGAAAGCTATCGCACGACAGAGGGACGAAATGATGGAGAATTTTTCCCACATCCTTCAATGTTTGTCGATAGCACTTTGGAGGAACCTCTCCCTTCAAGGTACAAGTTAATTTTGATATTCTCGTATTTAAAGGTTAGATAGATGTCAATGCCTTCAAAAAATAGTTGAATCTACTAGAAGATTATTTCTTTGTTCACAATTTTTCTGACAGGGAAAATATCACCTTCGCACTACTTAAGGCTCTCCCCCATGTCAAACATTGGTGGGAAAATTATTGGGAGCAAGGTTCCACAGAGGAATCTGGAATATATGGGGTCGAGCCCACTTGGGATTTTTTTGTGGATGTGATCAAGGAACAATATTATTCTGTTAATAACTAGGAAGACCAATACATGAGATGGACCACACTTTGGCAAGAGAAGAGACAAACAGTGTCGAAGTTCATAAATGCTTTCCATACCTTGCACACCAAGCTGGGTATCAAAGACTCTGAGCAACATCTGGTTATGAAATATTGTGGGGATATGCATAGGTACATCCAAACCGAAATGGATTTCCTAAACATCTCATCATTGGGAGTTTCTTATCGATATGTTGTCAAAACCAAGAAGAAATTTAGGCACCAGAAAAAAAGGGAGTTTAGATCTGCAAATTTACAACAACCAAAGCATGGTAAAGACGATCCTAACCAACAACCTTCCGACAACCAATCCAAGACATAGAAAATGAAGGGGAAAGTAAAGATGAAGAATGACACTGGGAAGTGGTGTGACTTCCGCAAAATCCCCTGACACAACATCGATGAATGTCGCTCGATCCCTAATTCGGAATCTAATCCAGAAAATATTGAAAATAGACAAATCATCGATGCAGACCCTACTGCTACTATTGTGACTGCAACAATTCAACCAGAAGAACCAGTAGATCCTGAAAAGGGAGAGAACCTATTTTATTCACAGATGTGGGTAAAGGGTACCTCGTTGCATTTCATCGTTGATAGCGGTAGCTATAAGAACCTCATCTCATCTAAGGTCATCAAACAGTTGGGGTTATCGTCAAAACCCCACCCACAACCATACAACATCGGGTGGCTTCACCAAAGACGAGATCTCTGTGTCAACCAACAGTGCCACCTCTCCTGTGGCATCCAACCCTTCAAGGATGAGGTAGTGTGTGATGTTTCCCTTCTTGATGTCTGTGATGTTGTTTTGGGCCAACCATATATGTGGAAACATCATTCTTTTTATGATTCTCGACTTCATAGTGTCATTGTTACTCTAGGGGGTCATCTCTACAGGATACCAGAGGTAGTTCCAAACATTGTTCCACCAAAAAAGTTCCACAAGGTAATCTCGTATACTGCAAAATTCATCCTCTTCATAGTTTGTTCAAAGGATGCACAGAAGGCCACTACGACCACTGCAGCCTCAACGCCTTCTATCCAGTAGAAGCATATTGCAGAAGAGAAAGCATATTTTGTGTATTCACCTACAATGGTTCCTACACAATACCATGTCAAGCCCATAGACAACAGGTTGGTGGAACAGATTCAACCCTGCTAGCAACAGGTTCGTGACAACCTTCCATAAACCAAGCAACGCAACTTCTCCAACAAGACACGCAACTCACCAAGATTAAGATTCAGAAAACGCTTTCCCCTCTTCCTCAAGCACTCAACACAATGGATGCCATTGATTCCTAATGGGGGAGGATTGATCCAGGTGGGTATTGGTGGCCAACCACATGTTCCAAATTCCAACTGGCTCATCTTAACAGTTTTCAGTTCAACATGTTTCTCTGTAATGGGGAGATTTCTTTATAATTGCGGGTTCTGCACTTACAGGGTTGTCCTGAAGCCCTACACAACATCCAGGTGGAAATTGGTCGGCGCCCACTTATTTTAACTAGCTTATTTTGGAAGTTTTTATGTCAGTACATCTTTTTGTACTTCTAGGGCCATTTTGGGGCTCTAAATAGTGTTATGTTTTTGCTTGCCACAATTAAACTATAGATGAAGTCAAATTTTGATGGCATAATGTGTAGATCTCGAAAATACATTTCCAATAGGCTATCACGTGCCTAAAACGGAGGTCGTATGAAAACATTACGACCCTGGAAAGTTGAGGTACCAACTTACCCATCGGGGCCCACATAACTTTTGGTGTTTCATCTCATAGGGTTAGGTTTTTGGATGTCTATGGTTTTTCCATTCATGTTTATCATAAAAAGGTCTTCAAAGCCTCATTGTAATCATCGTCTTGCGAATGAGAGTAGCCGTCACATATCTTCTCAGAGATAAAGATGTCACCATTCTAGCGAGTATTGCACTCTGTATTTTTATAGGTTGTGTACATTTCTTTCATTAATAGAAAGCATGTATTGTTGTATTTCTCTGTTTCTGACAATTTTTATGTGTATTTAATTGTAATATATTTTCTTTCATTTCGTTCCGAAAATAATCCAGATCGCTAAGCTCTCAACATACCTCCTCTAAAAAAAAAAAAGTCTTCTCCNTTCAAAGCCTCATTGTAATCATCGTCTTGCGAATGAGAGTAGCCGTCACATATCTTCTCAGAGATAAAGATGTCACCATTCTAGCGAGTATTGCACTCTGTATTTTTATAGGTTGTGTACATTTCTTTCATTAATAGAAAGCAGGTATTGTTGTATTTCTCTGTTTCTGACAATTTTTATGTGTATTTAATTGTAATATATTTTCTTTCATTTCGTTCCGAAAATAATCCAGATCGCTAAGCTCTCAACATACCTCCTCTAAAAAAAAAAAAGTCTTCTCCTTCTTTTGGCTCCATTTAGTTTAATGAACTGCTCCAAAATAAATAATTATATTTTGGGGGGGATCAATTATTAATTATGTGCATCGTGGATCAATTTCTAGAAACTTTGAGCCTTTTTCATGTAGCCTTTAATTTATGCACTTATTACTTAATTTGATTCATATATAATGATTTCGAAAGGTAACCATAAATCGTTTGTTGTCCACTATCTTCTTCATATTGATTCACGAACATATATCGTGAAGCCTTATAACTCCCAATGGATAATTTTGAAGTATACGTGCATATTTAAAACAATTGGATGCAATCCTTCTCGAAGCAATCCCTTTGTTCGTTTATATATTCCATTGATGGAGTTAGAGTTGTCTTGGGAAACAAATGAAATGCATTGGTACGTGTCTTTCACAAAGAAATAATCTATATACTTCAGTCAATAAGCTCTCGAATTTATTCAGAAACGAGATCCAAAACTGACTTTGAAAAACGTCCATAAATGACTTCTTTTTTTCTATTGTTTAGTAAATACATTCTCTATATGGTGTGTCTTATAAGTAACAAATGAATAGGATATGCCAATTTGGAAAACACGAGCAACTCGGCCTACTCCATGAATAAACGTTCAGGTTTTGGATGTAAATCATAATTTATCCAACAGAAGAATATCGCTCCCCTTAAGACGTAACATTATCTTCCTTGTTTTAAACTTTGCAAGATGAATTTTGCGGGAAGCTTGGTCCATATCTCCATAAACAATAGACATATCTATCCATTGAGAGATTCTACATGACTCTTTCTTGTGACAAAAACTATTGTTTATTACTTCGAATCAATCTGCTCTCTTACTAGATGGAGTAATTGAGTACATTTCTCTTCAAGTCGCACACTAACGGACGTGAATGTAAGATCGGGGAAGCGGAGTTTTAGCTACTGTGTGTAAAATATCTTTTCCTATGTAAATATTTCAATTCTCATTGTAACACTTCGTCAACTCTAAGAAATAAAGAAATCGACTCTTTCTATTGAATATACCTATACTCCCAAGATTTTGTGGTGAGAACATGGTAGACCCTGAGCTATTGAGTTGGGAATCATTATTTAATATTAAAAATCCATATATGTTATCTCTTCAAGTGCAATCTTTGCTGACATAATCCACCCAACACTCTATAAATGTTCGACAACACAGGTATTTCAATAGAAGACGAACACCTTCAGTAACTACTCACACAATCAGATCAAAGATCAACACACTGATGTTTTGACATGGTAAAACCCCTATGGGGAAACATCCACAACCCCAACCAACGCGACCACTTGGAGCAGTTTATTAATGCAAAAGAAAAAAATTACAGAGAGATTTTACAAGAGAGTTTCTCACAATCGATCATCGATAAATGACCCTCCATGCTCTTTAAATAGAGATCATGGACCAATCGGGTATTAATGCACGGATTAATGGTCATTAAGATTGAGGAGAATATGAACCATCAGATCACTCTATGTCGAGAACATATCGTGACCGTCGGATTTCCTAACTACAAATGCATACTAAAGAAACACACTAAGAAACACACTTTTACCTAACGAAACATTAGACCAAGTAGATCTTAACTAACTCCTAAGTGTCTAAATATCCTAACATCCCCCCTTAAGAACAACTTGGGATAGGATTGAAGGATTTGCAATATTGAAACAATAGGAGAAGGAAGGAGGCATTAGAGCCTATGCCCCCTTGATGACAACTTCTTGAACTCCTAACATAGATTGAAGTTTGGAAAACTTCTCTTCTGTAAGAGACTTTGTGAAAATGTTTGCAACTTGATCTTCTGTAGGGAAAACAAGCACTTCAATAACTTGATCATGAATGATCTTTATGATGAAGTGCATGTGTATCTCGATGTGTTTGTTGCACTGATGTTGAACTGGGTCTTTGGAGAGCTTGATGGCACTCTAATTATCGCACCAAAGGTTGTTCGGATGATGCTACTGGAATCCAAACTATGAAAGGATCTGTCAAAGCCACAAGGATTCCTGACTTACACTTACCATTTCTCGGTACTCTGCTTCTGCTGAAGAAAGTGCAATAGCCTGTTGTTTCTTACAGGCCCAAGTGACAAGTCTTGAACCAAGGCTGAAAACATAACCTGTAGTATACTTTTGATCATCAGGGTCGTTGGCCCAATCTGAATCAATGAAACCAACCAATAAAGGAGTCCCCCCTGAAATGTAATGTATCCTAAATTGAATTGTACCACGGACATAGAGAAGTATCATTTTAGCTTTTTCCAATGGCTTTCATGGGGTGTTTGCATATACCGGGAAACAAGACCAACAACAAAGGAAAGATTAGGACGGGTATGAGTCAAGTATAAAAGGCTACTAACTAACTAATGGTACAAGGTGGCATCAACTACGGGAGAAGTACAGGTGGCAATAAACTTGACTCCAGACTGGAAGGGAGAAGGGGTTGGTTTATAATCCTCCATGTGAAAGTGACCAAGAAGGTTACAAGTATACTTAGACCAGGAAAAAAAAATTCATTCAGTGGTTTGCAAAACTTGGAGGCTAAGGAAATAGTGCAAAAATACTAAGTTTTTCATTTCAAATAACTTCTTAAGGATATTTTTCACATGGTTTAAAATTTTTGAGTCACTACTAGTAAGGATAGGGTCATCAACATAAAGGGCAGGGATGGTGATATGGCGTCCTACTTTCTTGGTATAGACATTAGGATCATAATGGCTTCTAGTGAATCCCATGTCAATAATAAATCTATCCATTTTTTAATACAAAACCCAGGGAACTTGCTTAAGACCATAAAGAGATTTCTTAAAGAGACAAACAAGGATAGAGTCATTTTGGACATAGCCAAGAGGTTGTTCCATGTAGATTTCTTCTTGCAAATCTTCGTGCAACAAGTCGGATTTAACATCCATCTGATGGACCTCCCTTTTATGTGAGGTAGCAAGGGAAAGAACAAGGAAGATGGAATTCATTTTGGCTACAGGGGAAAAGGTTTCATTATAGTCAATTCCTTCAACTTGGAAAAATCCTTTGGCAACTAACCGAGCTCTGATACCATGTTCAACAACACAGGCATTCCAACAGAGCACAAACACCTTCAACAACCACTCACACAACTAGATCAAATATCAACACATCAATTTTTTGGCGTGGTAAAACCCTACAAGGAAACATCCACGACCCCATCCAATGCGGCCACTTGGAGCAGTTTATTAATGCAAAATAAAAAGATTATAGAGAGATTTTACAAGAGAGTTTCTCACAATCGATCATCGGCAAATGACCATCCATGTTGTTTAAATAGAGATCATGGACCAATCCGGTGTTAAGCCACAGATCAATGGTTATTAATATTGAGGAGAATATGAACCATCAAATCACTCTATGTCAGGAACATACTCTGACCGTCGTATTTCCTAACTATAAATGCATACTAAAGAAACACACTAAGAAACACACTTTTACCTAATGACACATTATATCAAGTAGATATTAACTAACTCCTAAGTGTCTAAATATCCTAACAATAAAATAGGTCAGAATTGTGATCTTTGATGTAGTGTTAACCTTGTCATGGTTCTACACATTTTCCCATCATTTATAATAAAGACAATAATCTTTCAAAAAAACTGGTGCCCTCAAATTCCACACCTTGCAAATTAATAAGACGGTAGATAACGATTTTTCAAAGTTATGATCCTCTTAGTCAACAAAAAATGCTTCTATAGAAACATATTTATTATAGACGGATATTTAAACTAGCTTGCTTCAGGAAAGATTGACATTTTCCTTGCTTTCATTATCATCATATTTTTGTTCTCCATTTCAATGAAAATGTACTTAGTTTTATTATCTTTGGTCATCTAGATAATTTATTTTATATTTGTACATGGAAATTGGCTCTCACTCAATTTTGATCAACCAAAAGAAAAATAAAAAAAGAACCATCGACTCTTGCTACATACATATTAATAAGGTAGATATAGTTCACTTGATTTAGGATTCACTTTGCCCATTAGGTTGGTTTGAATCAAGTCCTTATCATTGTCATCATTCCCATATGCACCAAGACTTCTGAACTCAAGGCACTAAAGTTCCCCTGATGGCATTTCATGAGTTGTTTGTGCACAATGTAAATTGAATAAGGAAGATGTAGATTCACTAGTAGTGAAATCATGCTACAAAGTAGTGTCTTTTAATATTAGTACCACCTTTATGCTTACTCAAATTTTTTAAGGTTATCTTTCTTCTTTGTGATAAGAAGCTTAGAAGTCGATCTTCCTTTACATTTTGTTGTTGCAACATATTGTGGGTATACATATGTATTCCTTTTTTAATATAATGGTAGGAAAAAAACTTAGCAAATATGTATAATAATATTTTTTTCTTTTGGCATGGAATAGCATAATGTTGAATTAAAACACCCAAAGGCATGGTATAATGTTTATAGAAAATTAAGCGATAAATCGAGAGGCACAATAGTTTTGCAAAGTATTATGTTAACATTGCGAAAGGTTTGTATTGAACAACTTTAAAGTGTGTAGAAGAAGCTCAACGACAGTGCACAAGACTTTGTGCAAGAAAATGTAAAATGAGGAAAGCCTGGAAATTCTTTGTTGACTTAATATTGTTGACCAAAATGGTAGTCAACATATGCCAACCAACAGATTTGTGTCGGTTACAGTGGTGCGCAAGATTAAGTTACTCTGGTTTCAATGAACAATGTACTGAAAAGTATAGGGTTTAAGGATTGAAACAATTGAAGGTAGATATCATTGTCTATTATAGAACAGGGGGGGGAATGGAAATTTAAGTGATGTATGATTTGGGAATTCATGGAATAATTCCTAGAAAGTGAAAAGATGGGGNGGGGTTGGTCCTGTATGTATAATAGACAACAAGCAAAAAATCTTTGAATATTTGACAAAAGAATTAGAAAATTGAGTGAATTGTCATGGATGTGTGTTGAGGGAAAAACCTAAATGATACATTGATAATCCATGATGTGTATTCAAGAGATATCTCGAGATGGAGGGGATGGAGAAAGGGAAATAAAATAATATGGCAAGGACTGAATTACTGCTTCAAGCAAGAATGCCCGCTTAGTAAGCATATGATAGACAAAGAAAGGAACTCTGACACATAAAGAAGGAAACTTGGTTCACCTATTATAAGTCTGTTGTCCACCAAAAGAACTGATCAATCAGTTAATCATAATATACAGATACCTTTATAATCATTGACCATTTCTCTATCAAGTCCGACCATCAAATTAAAAGGTGAAAAAGGAAAATAAAAGAAAGCAAAAGAAAAGCGAAAAAAGAAACTAAAATAAAGTGAAGCAAAAAAAAAATATCTACACGGGACTCGCGACTTGGAAGACTTTGCGCAAGGAAATACTACTGACATTCCAAACAATAGATGAATATGGCGAGGAAAAATGACTTATAAACACCCAAAATAAATGGTTACCATCTTTCAAGATCTGCCAACCAACAAGATGAACCTTTCATATTACACTGAAAACATCAATATGATTAAAGATTTCAGTTTTAAGGTTCAAAGTTTGAATATCAAAAATATGGTCTATAGACTCATCGAACAACCTAATTCCATATGTTGCAATCTTCCTATCATAAATAGGGTCATCATAATGCAAGGAAGAATATAAAGGATTTAAAAATATAGGAATTCCCTTGAACTCGTTAGCATGGAAGGAAAATGTGCACATATCAAGAGGAGTATGCATACA
This sequence comes from Picea sitchensis, assembly GCA_010110895.2. Taxonomy (NCBI): domain Eukaryota; kingdom Viridiplantae; phylum Streptophyta; class Pinopsida; order Pinales; family Pinaceae; genus Picea; species Picea sitchensis. Next base: position 72,639 of record SNQJ01S0017200.1, read on the forward strand.
AATATCAAGTTATTTGACTTCTTCTAATTGAAACAATGGATTTGAACTATCATTATGCCATTCAAATTCTTGATCAGCTTCATGAAGATCTTTGAAAGAAGAATCATCCCATATATCTATTGAATTGAAAGGGTTGCCATCGATTTGAATTGACCATTCATTAGTAACATCATCAAATAAAAATGTGTCATAAAGGAGATTAAAGAGGTCGAAATCAACCTTTTCCTTTGCATGATCAACTTCACCATTATATTCACATGAATGAAATATTTGGAGTAAACCATGATCTTGGAGTTGGATTGGTCCATTATTTTCAATAATGATAGTATTTGGAAAGTGAGGGATAGAATGATCGTTGAACATCATGATATGGTCATAATCATCTTCACATCCACACTCTTGATCACAAATAGTGAAGGAACTATAATTAGTTCCTACGAAGGAAGGCTCCAAACATCTCTCAAGGTAGGAATGATTTGAAGATTGATATTCAAGGGAGAGCATGTGATCTTGTAAATATTGGATTGTTAGATTTTCATTAGTTTTGTTAACATTAGATTTACCATAGCATTTTTATCTTCTTTTAACATCTAATAAGCATATACTGAAATATATAAGCAACATATAAACAAACACAAGAAGATACAAATATTTGTCTTGAGAAAACCCCAAACTCAAGGAAAACCCAACCAACTTTTATTGAAGAGAATATTTCCAATACAACCATGAACAAGCTCTATTCATAAGAGAAAACCAACAATGAAGATGTTGGATCATGTTGTCATTGATGCCAATGGTTTGATTGATTGATGTCATTGATTGATGTCAAGTGATTGATTGATGTCAAAGGATTGATTGGTTGATGATTGATGTAATGTAATATGTATTATCTTTGATGAGAAAGCATAGATGAAGATGGATTAATGAGTTGTCATTGATATGATGAAGATGGATCAATGACTTGGCATTGATACATGATGACGATGGATCGATGTGGTTTCATTGGTATATGATGCATTGTTGGAAAAATTATAGATGATTCATTATTGTCTTATCATGATTGATAAGGTGCACAAATGGATGAACTCCAAAGTGGTCCCCTTATGGTGAAATCCCTCATGGGAGGATGCTTTACAGATTGAGTTATCCTAGAAGAATGGTTGGAGGACCCATGCTCTCATTATTGTCTTATCATGATTGATAAGGTGCACAAATGGATGAACTCCAAAGTGCCCCACTTATGGTGAAAGCCCTCACGGGAAGGCGCTTTGCGGATTGAGTTATCCTAGAAGAATGGTTGGAGGACCCATGCTTGTATGTGGAATAATGAGATAAAGATCAAGGAAATTGTTGGTGAAACTATCCTAGATGGATAGTGCTTGTCATACCATTTTCGGTGGTATGTAGAATGTCACATAACTCCTCATGGTTTGAGATTTATGGCCTTACAAAGATGAAGGACCCCCACATGAAGGCTTGAAGCCCCCAAGGTCAAATAAGTCAAAGTGACCTAAAAAAAGAAATGGGTTAATATTATTTAAATGATAAATTAAAGTGACAAATTCAAGAAATGATAAAGTAAGGTGACAAAATCAAGAAGGAATATTTAAATGATAAAGTATTGGAGAACTTTCTATTTATGGAAAGTGGTTAACCCTAAAATAAGGAAAATAGGTTAAGTGACCTAGAAATGGG
>SNQJ01S0017201.1:13597-23711 GCA_010110895.2 Picea sitchensis
GGGGGGGGGGATGCACAAGGGGCCCTCCCCCTATTAAAGGGAGGGGAATTAGCACCCCCCCCATTGGGGTTTGGGGATGGCTTTGAAAATCATTTTTGGGCCCATTTTCATCCATTTTTTTCCTATTTTTGTTATTTTAAAGTTAATTGTTTTTAACCCATTGTAATCTAACCTTGGTTAAGGGATTAGGGATGTAATATAATTCATGTTAATGGATTAAGGTTTTGGATACTGTTGAATTCCTAAATATTGTATTGTGAATAGTCAAGATAATACAATGAAGAATATAGATGTGCAACTCTAAGTTTTGTTGGTTTTCCTAGTTAAAGGTTCCTATGCTAAATCTTTGTGTATTATGTGTGTGTACCATTTTTTAATTTATATTTTCTTAAGAATCTATATCCATTGATTCACTTGAAATGGTTTAAAACTTACAAATTTTTTAATGACTCGTCATTATCCCTTTAGATATACCTCTTCAAACTGGCATATAGATATCATATCACCCTCTATTTATGTCGCATAACTCTTATTTTTCATCCTCTGAAAATGTCTTTAGGATGCCCCTCTCTCATTTGGACAAGAAGATTATCCCATCCACTTTGTATTTCACCCTTTCTTGATAGTAGTACGCCACCTACAAGGGTTTCCTTGGATTAGTAACTGATTGCATATTGGAACCCATGCAATTGTTTCCCCATTTAGGATTGGGATATTGTATAGTTTGCATTGCAGAGATAGCCTCATGATTCTACACATTGTTTTATTATATTATTTCTTAGACTCTCAAATGGTTTGTATCACATTGGTATATTATGTAGCGCATTATAACATTCCATTGTCCTGTTGCCTCGTCCATACTATGATGATCATTTGCATTTTTGTGCCACAATCCATCATTCCCTCAAGTAGATTTAGATTAGAGCCACACATGTTTTCTTCCATTCACCACTTTCCATTCCACCATAATATATTGATTCATTTGGTTTCATTTTTGGGGTTCCTATCTCCTTTCATGAAATGTATTGAGTTTCTTTCATCTGTTTGGAAAGAGTTTACAATGCTCCTTCAACACTACCATTTTACATGATCTCTTTATGGTAGCATTCCCAATTTCAATTATTTAAAGTATCATGTCTTGAGTGACCTTTTTGTGCCTTAGAGTCTATTTGTCGCATTACCTCATCTAGGCTTGATACAATTCTTCATCCTCCTTGAGCCACCCTCACCCTCATTTTTCATCTCTAGCCATCAATTCCATTTACCATGTGAGTTATCATCATAAGCCCCTTATCCATATTTGATCGTCACCCTTGGTGTTAGTAGTTATTACCTTTCCATTATGCTCGGAACAAGGGAAGTATTCAATCCCATTCTCATTTTCTTATTCGACTTGTCCCAGTTTCGATTAGTCACATTTGTTGCATGATATGTTGCACCTTGCACTGGTCTCATTACTACATTTAGGTTCGAAATCGAATGTTTTTTTTTTTTCTGACAATGATAGAAAAAATTGATCTATAAACTTCCATGGATATCCAACTAGAACAGTTTTTCACAACAAATCCTATATTATATTGAACTCTTCTAATATGCAAGGTTATTTCCTTAGATCTCATATTTAATTATTACTAGCTCAGTGCTTGAATTTATGAAATAACTGAAAATCGAAAATGAAAGAACAAGAAAATAAACACACCATCCACACCATTGAACACAATATGTATCTTGGGAAACCCAATATGGGAAAATAAACCCAGCTAGAAGGCATGACCTATGATCTACTCTCTTTTTGTTAGTTATGAAAATGCAAAAACAAAGAAATGGGAACCACTATGGAGTTTTTTATGACAATATGGCCTGAACGACTACTATAGAATCTCTTACCTCCTCTATTATGCTATCAAAATACCACTCCTAGAGGCTCTACTCAACTACGGAAGCATTACAATGATAAAGAATGGAACCCCTTTCTCCTCCTAGCAGCCTGGTATTTAACATAGCTTGATAATTATCTAGGGTTAGGGTTTTTGCATCCTCAACCCTTAATTAGTGATAAGCTTTTGGACCTTCTAGAATATTCTTGAAATTTCACACATGGTTATCCCCACATGTGTGAACAATGGCAACTAATGCGGCATCCACTTGAACCATGGTGGTCAACAAGGTAAGTCAACTTGCATGAGGCATAACTCCTACATACAAGCTCTGGTTGAGGTGATTTTCACATGGTTGGAAAGGTCTCGGTGTGTAGAACAATGTAAAGGGGATGTGAGTTATTCTCACAAATTTTTGACCTAGAAAAGTGTTGTTTGATGCCTCAAAATGGATTTGGAAGGTTCCAAACCCTAAATATGAAACTATGCCTTGCCACTGAAATGGGCCTTCAAGTTAATCCCTCTAATTTCCACCCAAAAAGTACTAAGATAGATGACAAATTATACAATGATCCATTCCAAATAAAAAATGGTTTGTGTTGTCGGAATTGTTTTGAAATTATTGAAAAACACAACGTTATTTTACTTTTTACCCTCAACGTTCGTCACAATTTTCATCATATGTTCTTATTGTCAGAATTTTGACATTCTAATGTCAAGATTCTAACGAATTTGTTGACCGGTCCATTTGAATGTTGCTAGAATATTGACATAGTCAACAAAATTGAATTTGTTAAAGTTGACTATGTCAATCTGTTGTCAAAAATCAAATGTACATATAAAATCTACTTAAACCTAAAGATATAAGGAGATAATTATGTAATGCTTTCAACATATGTAATAGATTTTGTCATATTTCAATTTTACCAATGTTTTTATATATGATTTCAACTTTGTTCTTTCCCCTCAAAGTTTGTATTATCTACATATTTGAAATTCTCTTTAGGTAAACAATTTTATGAAAAAAAAGAATTAAATTCTATATTTGTGGAAGTAATTGAATATACTTTTATATTATACTAATATTTCTTCAGTGGATGTTGTTGTAATAGTTAACAATGTTGTTTAGGATTATTTCTAGGTTAAATAAGTAATTTAGTGATAATAAATGTGTTTTCCCTTGCACAAAATGCAAGAGATTACCAAGGAGAATTTTTTTGAAGCCTTCATCTAAAAAACATTGTCGAGATTTTAAGAACTATGAAAGGGGGCCAAAGGTATTTTATTTTTTGGTAAGTTGTTTGTTACACATTTAATTTTTATTATCATGGTAAACATTTTTAATGTCTACACACACACACACACACACACACAAAGATTTAATATGTTGAGGATGTGTCAAATTGTAGTAGAAATATTGGTGAACACGCTGATGGAGATCATGAAGTTAATCCTATAAAATAAAATAATGATATACAATTAACAATGACGAGATAAATAGATTGATCCATGACACATTTTCTCCGATGGATGACAACTTTGATGATATTCATGATGTACCTGTAATTGAAAAGGCACAAAAAACCCTTATATGAAGACTCAAGGACAAACATTTTCTCTACTATTTTGTTCTTGGTTAACTTGAAAGTATTGAATGGTTTGTCAAACATCTCTCTCATGTAGATTCTAAAGTATGCAATATAATCACTTCATACATGAAGACCATTTTTTCTTGTCTTTACTGTTAGATGTATAAATGATGCAATATTGATGAATATTCATTACAATAAATATTTTTTGAATGTTGTGGATTATTATAAGGTGATTTTCTCCTACCATCGTCAAATACTTTACCTCACACATACCTATAATTGTCTCTTGTCATGAAAGATATGAGGATGGAGTATCAAGCCATTGATGCATGTCCCAATTACCATATTATATGTTATGGACAACATGCAATAAAGTTGGAATGCCTTCAATGTGGAATTAGTGTATATCAAATCGATCAAGTAACAAATAAGGTGCCCCACAAGGTTCTTTGTCATATTCCCATAATTCCATGTTTCCAACAATTGATTAGGTGAAAACACATAGCACAATTTACAGATTATCATGCATGGAAGAGAAGTGAATATGGTGTTATGTGAATGCCTACATATGGTACTACATTTAAGGACATTGAGGAAATATTTTTTAAGAATAACCTCATAATGTTGGGATTTCATTGGTAGTTGATGGTGTCCATCCATTTGGAGAGCTCAAGTCCATTTACTTAGTGTGACATATTTTTGTTATAAACAATAACCTTCCTCCATGTCTGTCAATAAAAAGGGAGCACCCAATGTTGGCAATGATTGTTCCAAGTATTTGTTTACAAAATATTTTCAAGTACACATCGATATTCGTTTGTTTAGTTGTTTGTTACATATTAATTTAATATGTTCAAGGTAATAAAAATGTGTTTTCAAATAATTAGATAGGTACCAAGTCAAATATATGGATGTATTTATTGAGCCTCTTATTGATGAACTTCTAAAGTTATGGGTTGGTATCACTATGTACAACATCTCCAAACTAGTAAGCAAAAAGCAATTTCAATTCCATGGAATAGTTACATGGATAATTCATAATGCCTCAAGGAAAATACATGTTTGTGGTAAGTAAAGTACTACACTATGATAGTATATAATTTTATTAATTACTCATGTATTTTTGAATAATTTCTTTGTATAATAGTATTAACATAGTTCCATATATTGTAGGTCTAAAAACAAAGTGTAAATTTCCATGTGTGTGGTCCTAGAACGATATATCGACATTCAATAAGTTTAGGAAATGAGGTGTTTGATGAGTACAAGCACTTCCTTCCTAAGAACCATTGATATCAAACTATCAAGAAATATATTTTTAATGGGAAGGAAGAGGCTAAATAAAACCCACAAAGAATGATACCTCAACTATAGAAATTGAAATATAATAAAAATTTTCAAGGTAAGCAATTGGTTTCAATATAATATGTAACATTATACAACTTGTATTTATACTAAATTATTTTTACTATATCTAATATTTAGTTATTTTTCATTTATGTTCCATAAAGGTTGTCCATGAATTAATGCAATTCCTAGATGAATGAAAAGACATTCCATGCGAATCAATAGGTATCCCTACTACAAGCAACTACAAAGTAAAACATTTGTTTGATACAATGCATATCAAGAAGAATGTTACCAAAACATTATGGAGAATCTTAAATGGAATGAGTAAAATGGCTAAAATCACCAAGTTTGTAGTGACATTTAGGAAGCCAATCATTTAATGCAAAATTTGATTCATTATTCTAGTGATGAACAACTAACCATTATTTCATGGTTATTTACAAAGCAGGAAAGTGATGTTGTAAAAGTTGTCATTCAAAAAATTAAATTTCCCACTAGTTTTTCTTCAAACATAAAGAATATCTTAAAGAAGAAAGGTGAATTTGGTGAGGTAAAAACTCACAATTGGCATACCTTTATTAAGGTCTTTTGGTAAATTTTCATATTGTTCTTTCTTTTTTTAGAAATTAGATATTGTTCTGAATTTTGGAAAAAAAATCAATGATTCCTTATATGTTTTAGTATGTTCTACCTCTATCTCTCCTAGTCAACTTTGATAATAACATAAAACAAGTTATATATCATCTTAGCAAGTACATGTTGTAAGTCACAATTTATAATGAAAAGGTTAACTATAGAATTAGGATACCTATGATTTACTTCCATTGTACATATAATCATTATCATTTTGAATCTCGTTTTTTCCTTACATCATGTGTAGGTGGTATCCATCTAAACAAATCCATAAATAAAATATATTGTATTGGAAAAGAGAAATCCATATTGCAAAAGTATCTTCCTTCGACATTTTTCAATGCAAAAGAACACTACCTCATATACCAAGGTGAGGAGATTGAAATATGTTGACCTATACACAAATTCAATGTGGATGGTGGAGAGATATTTGAAGGCATTGAAAGATTTGTTTAGACAAAGATCATGTCTTGAGGGTTCTAATGTTGAAAGCTATATGGTATATCGATCTTTGGTGTATATTAGTGAGTATCTTCTTGAAGTTACAGTGGATATCAATGTGCCTCACATTTTGGATGTTAATTCCATCAACAAATATGAAGAGGAGGCTTTATTGGGGGAAGGTAGAATGAGGAAAGTGAAAGGTGATCAAACAATAGAGAGACATAATAGTTTATATTACTTTTTATCCATATCATACTTATTTAATTTTTATTCATCCATAATTTCTTAATATTTATTGGTACCTAATTATTCAATTGTTCTTTCTTCATACAAGTGGTCGAGAGTGGAATGAACTACATTTATACATTGCAAATAATCTTCATTGGATGAAGGTATAGACATAACTATTTGCAAAAGTTTATGGTAAGTTATAAAGGGATGGAGTGATAGAGTTGATTAAAAGAACACATTATTCTCAAGATACAATTTTACATAGAGGGAAATTGATTTAGCATATGGTGCAAAAGATAGACATGCAAGCATTACCTGCATTTTTTTAGGTTTTTCCAATATTATGTATTGTTATTTTGTCCTCAAAATATTGACTAGGTATACATATGTTTATAAATTGAAGATGCATGTTTAACATATCGAGCATATTGGTGTCACCACAATGTTGTGGGGTGAAACAACTGAAAATTTTGCATCAAATAGTTAGATGATAAGGGGAAAAACCTATGATTGTGGGATAATTGCAATTTTGTATGTTACTAATGTTCCTCTAATGGTGACAAGCGTCTGGAAGTATTTGAAAATAGATACTATGGATACCTAAAAGATATACTTGAGTTAGACTTGAAATCCTTTAAAGTAGTTATCTTCAAGGTATGTTGGTGTTACACCTTTAATTGGAACCATAGGCCAAGGTAGATGAAGAAGAACATAATATACTATCATAACACATGTTTCTCACAAATAATTTAATTAACAAAAGGATATTCACATAGTAATTCAAAGCTTTGAAAATCATAATAATTCATGAAAACATCCAGTTTGTGCAAGCTAAAAGGATTGCATAAAGGTCATGCATGGATCTTATCTTCAATTTTTGTATGTCATGCAACCTATTGTTAGCTATATCTTATCTTCAATTTTTTCATGCCATGCAACCTGTGGTTAGCCCCTCAAGAATCTATAAATATGAGAGCCAAAGCTAAAGAAAAAGGTCCATACAAAAGCATCCTTATGCTGGTGATTTGTAGCAAGAATCCTTAGTCTTGAGTGGATACCATTGTTAAACGTTGGGAATCAACATTAGTATGATTTGATCCTAGGTGAGGACTATTAGCCATTCACTTGGTTATCTTTCCATGATATGGTTTTGGATTGCTCTTGTTCGACGAAGGTGGACTTAGGACTGAGGAGGAGGACACTGGATCTTGGAGCTAGGAGTATAACAATGAATCTCAAGGTAATTACTATTGTTGTTACTCTCTTTCAATAAACACAGATCTATCCTAAGCCCCCATCCCTCCCCCAATTTCTATGTTTATGGATCTCTTTTGCATCTTTAATGAGGTTTTATGGATCTAAATTTGCTTGAGATTATTAGATTAAGAATTTAGTAATGCAAGTTTCTATTTATCATTTTATAAAAAATGAAAGGTATTGCATGTTGGATGATCATGCAAGTTGGTGGTGAATTAGCAAGGTCAAGTGAAATGTTGGATGATCATGCAAGTTGGTGGTGAATTAGCAAGGTCAAGCTAAAGCCAATCGAAATATTGGAAAAACATCAAGAATCAAGTATGCCCCTTCTTCCTTCTCATATTTCCTTTTGCAAACACATGTTAGTCTTAAGAGAAAGTAAGACATTGTCTATCCTTATATTTGTCATTGAAGTACACCCATTTAGTGGGGATTTTTATGGATTATATGTATGTACATTATCCCATAACATAATTAGTGACTCCATTGGGGGAAGAACTTCACATTTTTTCCTACTTTTCCTGGTTGATTTATTGCTCCTTTTCATTTTAGCAAGCTTTTGTTGACTATGTAGTGTGTGAAATTAGATCCTAAGTGTTTGCATCCATGTTTAATCAAGTTATGTGTGTCCAAAACCCTGAGATTTATTAGATCTGGGACAGATTTGTGAATTTTTCTTGCCTTCTTGCCATGGTCGCTCCACTTGCAACGCTCGACTGCATTTGTAGGAAAATTACCATGTTAGTATTTTCATGATAACTTTTTATCTTGAGCTCCATTTGGGGCGTGCATTATACAATTGGAAAGGTCTCATGAAGATATATAACTTTGTAGTTATAAGTTTTCCTTGATTTAGCACTATTGGTTTCATATTTTTGGTTTTTTCTCAGCCTCTATGCATGACTGCATCTGTAGGAAATTACCATGGTAGTGTTTTCGTGATAACTTCTAATCCCAAACTATGTTTTGAGTGTTCCTTATACTATTAGAAAGGTTATTTCTAAATCTGCAAGTTTGATGTTATAAGTTTTCTTTGGTTTGGTACCATTGGTTTCATATTTTTTGTTTTTCTCAACTTCCTATTTGATTAAGTATTTATTTGCTTTTGAAAAGTTGGTGGTGATCATTGACCAACATGCACACCTTAGGTATTTTAATTTTTTAGCTCATTTGAATAAAAAAAAAGAGCTTAAAAAGATATCACATTACATTTGAGTATCATCTTAGGTATTTGCACTCTTAGCTCATTCAAATAGTGAAAGGGTTAAAAAGAATTTAAGTTTATCTTTGCATATCATTTTTTATGCATTTAATGATTTTTAATCAAAAAATTGTGTTGGAGTTGGTTTGATTTTAGAGATCTAAAGATTCTTGCAAAAATCCATTTTGGTAGTTTTATCTAGGAGTGATTGTTGCATCTTTATTTGAAAAGTGAAAAAAAGAAACCTCTTACTCTCTTCCAATTACATAGTGTTTATTGAACTAAAATTAAAATTGCATTATTTTGCATTTTTTCACCTTAATTAATTCACTTAATTAAAAAATCCAAGAACATCAATGAAGTTCATTCCATACATCGAGTAAAAATATACCTAAAAACAATGTTAATCTAAAAGGAACTAGAGATTTTCTTTATAGCAAACACATTTTAGTCTAGATTTTAAGGCCTTGGTCTAGGGTTGGAGAGTTAATTCTCCAAGGCCACATAACCAAACTAAGAATTGATTAATGAGTGTGAAAATCCATTAGTAACAAGGAGCGTTTGTCGAAAAGCAACTCTAACATAGTGTTAGGATATTTAGACACTTAGGACTTAGTTAAGATCAACTTGGTCTAATGTGTCTTTAGGTAAAAGTGTGTTTATTTATGTAGTTATGCAATCCGAGATCAAGATATGTTCTAGACATAGAGTGATCCGACGACTCATATTCTCCTCGACCTTAATGGGTACATTGATCTGTGGCTTAACACTCGATTGGTCCATGATCTCTATTTAAAGAGCATGGAGGGTCATTTGTTGATGATTGATTGTAAGAAACTCTCTTGTAAAATATTTTTCTTTTGCATTAATATATTGCATCAAGTGGCCATGTTGGTTGGGGTCGTGGACTATTTCTCTCTTCGATGGTTTTAACCACGTAAAAGAATTGATGTGTTGATCTTTGATCTAGTTGTGTCAGTGGTTACTGAAGGTGTTCATCCTGTGTTGGAATACCCTATTTTTGTTACTGGGAGCAATAATTTTCCTGAGAGAAGTGGGGTGGGGGGGATCTAGGACTTCATCTAGACCACAAGGTCCGATAGTTATCCATCAAAATATGTTTTCCAACCCTCGGTTGCCATTTTTTTCTACCTTAAGCTTACCATATTTATCCTGGTTGACAAACAATCCCATTAAGCACCAACCACATTGGCCAATTATTCCTACAAAATTACCATCTGACATACCCAAGTTTGACGACAAGTCTAGAGAAGATATTGTTAATGTTTTATGCCATTATTATAGTTCTTTGCATTTCAATAGATAAGAGCAAGATAAGAACAAGATCACTGAGAAATACACATTCACAAGAGACACAACATTTACCTTGGGAAACCCTCTAGGGGAAGAAAACCCAGCAAAAACTTCCTTATCATAAATTTCCAATACAATGTCAAGAGATAACTCAAACCAATACAGATAGTCCTCTCCAAAAGATGCGCCACTCTTCTCCCTTTCTCTTTTGCCGA
>SNQJ01S0017201.1:32564-42688 GCA_010110895.2 Picea sitchensis
GTATTGGCAATCTATTATTGAGGAAGTTTTTGCTGGGTTTTCTCCCCCATGAGGGTTTCCCAGGATAAAATGTTGTGTACCTTGTGATTGTGTTTCTTTCAGTGATCCTCTTTATGCTGTTTTTTTTGGAAATGCATTGAATGCTCTAGTAAATTGGAAATAACCTAATAACAGCATTAAAAGTTAACAGCATGAGTTTCGAGGCAGCACCTCTTTTGGGGCAGCATAGATTTCGAGGCAGCATGTCTTTTGAGGCAGCTGCATTTATTGCAGCAGGTACAGATCTGTACATATCTGTATGGACAGCCTTGGTGATTGGCAGCATGCAAATCGAGGCAATGTTGTGGTTTAGGTTTGCAGATTTGGTTTGTGGTTTTAATTTCTCAGAGCCATTTTCCCTATGAAGGGAGCTCTTGTAAGTTTTGATGTTATTTGATGAAGAACTGATTTGAAAGAGCAGAAAAATTATTGTGTACTATGTGATTGTTTTTCTCATTTTTTCTGCTGCATGCAAGAGTTAATTATTTTAGCAAAGTATTTAGATCTGATCTGTTTACTTAGTTCACTGATCTAAAGTAAATTTAACAAGAGCTAGCATTAGGACACAAGTAATGGTCGGATGACTCCATAATCATTATTGTGACTGTTTCCTATCCCATGTGATGTGCAGAAGTAGAAGAATCTTGGCTCCCCCAAGATCCTTGAGAGTGTTGGTGTGTTCCCACCTGTCAGGGAATTTGTTCATTCTACAACCCTTGGCATTAAAGATCTATCAAATACATGTTGGCAACCATTTCTGCATTCAAGTGTGTAATAAATTCTATATTTTTATAGATTCTTTCTTGTTCTTGTTGCTTAATAGGAATTGAGTGGTAGGATTCAAATAACTTTTGTTTTCCCTACTCACTTTCTTTAATTCATTATCAATTCCATATGAAGGCACCAGCCACTTTGCTTAATTGTTTAATCATATAAAAACAAACTCAAACAGTTTTACATCAATTTCCTTGCATATAGAAAGCATATGAAGCATATAGATCATCTAGGCAGTTAGATTGCATCTGTTTTTGAGTTTTCTCTAAAAGAACCAGCAATATTAGCTAGCTGGTCTTTTACTTTTAACACAGAAACAAGGGGACACTCTCATGTTTTCTCAAATTGTGTACATTGGAATATCATTTAGGATCTAAAATCTGCATTTAATTAATGTCTTCCTTATCTTGCTCTCCTGCACTGTTTTCTTGCACAGAAATAGGTTGTCCTGGTTATCATTTTGCACATATTTGCATGCCCATTCATATTTAGTATTTAGTGCATCAATTTTGGTGTGTTGCCAGAAGTGTTTGAGAGATTTCTGCTCGCTGTTCTGCACTCATTTAGTGCAGAACAAGAAGAAAGTATCATACATTTTGGGTAAACACTAAGTGATTTTAGCATTTACACTCATTTTCTCAATTTGCAAGCTTGCTGCCCACTTAATTACTTAATATTTTATATCTGATTTATTACTAAACAACAGTTCGATTTATTAGTTTGAGGTCATACTTAACCCTTTATTCATCAATTGAAATTTGATACCTTGGACTATTTAGGGAACCCCCTATGGTTGGAAAAGCACCAACCCGAAGTGAGACAGGTACAGAGCGAGGTGACATTAGCTCTGCATCTACTAGTTATCCAAAGTTTTCTATTCTTTGCAAGACGGAATTTCTGGGTGATAACAAGACCTGAATTCTATATAACTGGAGTAGCTTTATTTGCCTGTCCATGTTTACTTATTAGGTCGAAATGTTCAATATCACAAACTCATTGCAAGACACTATGCAAGACACAGATGATAATACAAATACATTGTACTACAAGCAGCGTAGACCCATTTTAACTATGTATCAACTAAGCATCAAGGGGGATCAAAAAGAAATTGAGATATAAATCTCTTGGTGCTTAATTGATCGAGAGTTAAAATGGATCTACAATGCACCTCACTTCTCTTGGTGCAATAATCGTTCACGATATTTTAAGATCATCAAAATGTCACAACTCAATCTTTCAAATATGAAAGAACAATGCAAAGCATTTTGGTATGTAAAGACTTTTCAATGTAAAGGGCCAGGAAAAGTTATGCAAGTTCAAAAAGAAATCACAGTTTCCCATATGCTATTTATGTTTGTTCTTTAGTTTTTCTCATTCACGAAACCCATTGACTTTCAAAGAAATTCATATGACAGTTGAAAGCATATGAGTAGCAAAGCTTCTTGAAACATATAGACAAGGTGTCATAGTTTCTTTTTGTTTTCCACCCTTACTGACATTTAAATATAAATGGCATTCACCAGAGTTTCAAGGCTGAAAGAGAAACATACCGCTTTGCTGCAATAGCATCAGCTTCATCAAAGAATATTATACTGGGAGCCGCTAAGCGTGCTCTTTGAAATGTCTCACGCAGTAAAGCTTCACCTTCTCCAACATACATTGAGTAAAGCTCTGCCCCACTGAAGAAGAATTTAAAATAAAAGAAAACTCAAAAATTGGAGAGGATAGCATTGAAATTCTATTCAATCCGAGACAAAAGTGAATGAATATCAATAAAAGCTTCCATTATATCTTCATATAGAAATTTTACACAGAACAGTTGCAACAATGATTCAAATTTACCAATATAAGGATATTTCTATCGTTTGTATACAATATACTGTTGCAAATAAAAATTAACTATATGTGTTGTCGGCTAGTAGTACCTAGCCTATGAAGTTTCCAGAGTATATCATAGTTGTATCCTGCAAGATGAGTAGCCAGCTAAAGGCACTGCCTGAAAGAAATGTGTCTTTCCAAGCAAAGTAATAACTCCCCAAAGAACAGATATAACAGTGATTTAAAACATGGTCATGTTCGCTAGGAGAAACCAAACTCTAACAGCAACCATACTATTCTTTTCTTTGCATGGATCTACCAAAAGGAGTCTCGTCCTCCCTTCCTACAGGAGGCGGTGTCAGGTCATCTTGGTTCTCACTCACCATTGAGAACTGACAACCTGTTGGAAAAAGCAGGGAAAAACAGGTACTCGAAACCTATTAAACTGCTGAAAAGGGTTCTGGCAAGGTCGAAAAAGAGCTCGAAAGTGTTATCGAACAATCTGTAGTTTGGGCAAAGCCCAACCCAATCCACAGATGAGTGACAACTACGGGAGTACCTACCCACTGTCACCTTAGATAGACACTCCCCTCGCTTTAGTGGTGATGAAATTACCACAAGGGGGGGAATCCCAGTGACCCTAGGGGGATTGAGATGGAAAGTCAGACGATGATGAGTGGATCCCCCATAGGTCAAGCTTGGAGGTGAAGAAGGGTTTGAGGAAGGATCTTGTGAAAGGGTTAATGGTTTCCAAGGGTTGTGTACCTGCAAAACAATGTTAGCCCTGCCTGGAACAAGACAAATGATGAGCAAACAAGCCTTTAGCCAATGGGGATTCAGCAAAAAACCTTGTTGTCCCAAATTGCAGCAGTATATAAGTGTATAAATCAGCAATAAAAAATTACCAATGGCTGCAAATTAAACCACCAAAATCAAGTATAAGATGATGGAAACTAAGCTAGGAATGACTAGTTAAACTTCCAATGAAAAAAGCAAGATTTTGAGGGGTTTTAGGGTTGTTTTTTAGGTGTTACAGCCAAATGGCTGTAGCAAACGATTGCTACAGAAGCAAAATCTAACCACTAAAATCAGCAAACAATCCACCCAAAAGATAGCCAATGACAAGTGTATTAATTATGGCAGCTTGCAAGCAAATTTCAATGGTAGAATAGTGAGCAATGAAAGATTTTAGATGAGTTTGCTGCAACCCTAATGGTTGTAGCATTAATTTGTAACAGAAAAGAGAATTACTTGGCTAAAGTCTTTCAAAGCCCTACCTCCCTTGAAGGATATACTAGAGCCCTACCTTAGTAGCACTCTAGTACCATTGCTTCATTAAGATTTCATACTTTTACTTCAAGCTTGACCTAAAGAAGAAGGAAAATCTTGAAGGATATACTAGAGCCCTACCTTAGTAGCACTCTAGTACCATTGCTTCATTAAACTTTCATACTTGCTCAAGCTGGATTCTAAGAGGGAAAATCGCTAGGGCCTAGGGTTACCTACTTCCTAGCAACTTTTCCTTCTAGGGTTTTGGATGATTGAGGCCTTAGGTTACTAACACTTCAACCATCCTCCCTCTTCCTTTAGCTCACCTATTATCATTTGTGTTTTCCTCTAAAGAATTGTCGCTACAATATTGACTCCATTTACCCTAAAATGCACTAGTTCATACCTTGCAAGTGATTGATTGATTGAGACAACTCTTAAACCATCTACTCTAAGACCTATACTAATTATTTCTAACTTTAAATTAGACTAACCTACGGACTATTTTGCTGCTGTTGCAAAAGATTGCTACAGCCATCTATAACAGCAGCAAAATCATCTTAAAAGCAAGTTTTAAAGCTGATTTTTCATTGTCTTCATTGCTTCTGACAAATACTAGCATTTTGCCAAGTTTATGTTATCATTTTTGGTCATTATTGAAGCTTTATTGAGGCATAATTGTGAAGCTATTGCTATATATACATTTCTGTTATAAATACTTCTGTTGCTTCAGCTTTTACATCAGCTTGTGCTTTTTATCAAAGTCTATGGTTTTATGAAGCACTAACATCATATGGTACTTGCAAATAGCATTTTTCTTGTTGTCTTGTTCTGGGCAGGTACATTCAAATATTACTTTGCTTCATCTTATTAAAACCTTTGGGACTTTTTGATCAGACTGACCTGTGAGAGGGGTGGGACTTTCTTGATACTTTACCTTAGCCTTCTCAAACCCCTAGGTCACTGGGGACATCTCCCCTAAGGTACTACTCCTAAAGAGAAAGAGGTGTCTTGTTTAGGTGACAGTGATAGGACAACCTCCTGTTACGCCAATTTATTGTTCATTTCCCTTTGGCTTTTGGGCAAGTACAAATTGCGTGATAACAGGATTGATAAAACCCTATACATGCTTATCAAATCCACTTGTATAACCCTTCAGACAAAGTAACTTGAAACTGATACCTTTTGTGTGCTTCTCAAAGTCAAGAGAAGACAATTCATGAGTAGCCAATAATATAGCAAAAGAATTTGCATCAGAGGAGGATTATGTTGATGTTTATGGTAGTTGCAGGAGGTATTCACCTCCGGGATAACCTTCTTATAGAAGAAGATTCCAAGACGTCAAAGGAAAACCATTAAAAGAATTAAAGAAGCCCCAGAAGATATATATTGCTCCAGAAGTGAAGTCGGCCTGCCAGAAAAAGATAAAGTAAATATATTTTCCAGAAAGGATAGGTCGGCCCCACTCGAAAAGTTCACTGGTCAGATTAGTATAAATAAGGGTGGCACCCTTCTCATTTGACACACTCTCTCACATAGCATAGTGCAAGTTTGGAAGAGAGTTCCAGTTGTAGCTGCAGCTGCAACTGCTGAAGGAAGGAAGGCAGCAGTCGTATATCTCTCAGTCTTGGTGGTGCGCTAGAGGTGGACTAGTGCTCTAGCACTCTGGCTAGGGTTTACATTGTTGAGTTATCTCCATGTTGAGATAAGTATTATTGGTAACTACTATGCTCTGCTCAAGCGTGGCACTTGAGGATGCCTACGGTTGGGTGGCAATGAAAGAGCATTGCCTATGGAGAAACGAGCAGACACATTTTGGTAATTTGTGCTTGGTTAAATCTTCTTGCGATCCTGGTTGTTTACTACAGTTGTGAACTAGTCTAGTATTCAAAAATTTAACAGATTAAGTATTCATTTGCAAGGTGTCAAGTACCTCTTCCTTCTTCCCTTTAGTATTTCTAAACTCACTTACTTTTTATATAAGCTTTTTATTACGGTCATGCCAATTTTGGATGGTATGTCCTTGTTAGCTAATTGTTGAAGCAAGAGATTGTGATGTCCCGTTCCCAAGAGTAGGCCAGCAGGGAGTGACGTAGTAGTCTATATGTTCCCGTAGACTATAGTCAGGCACAAACAGGGAACAAGATGGAGAAATAAGGAGGAATTGATGGCTAAACAATGAATTAAGCCAAAATACTTAGGAAAAGTCAGTTATGCCTAATTCAACGAAGAATTAGAATGAAAAGGTGTAAAGGGGGGCTTAATTAATTAATTAATCACTTTAGGAGGAAAGGCNGTCACCAAAAGGCCAACAAGGCCAAAATACATAATAATATTGTTTTACATTAAATGTCATAATTAAAACCCTAATCAAGCAAATAAAGGTGACGTCATGCCCCTTTAGGGTGACGTCAGCCCTTTTTAGGGCAACATGGGCCCTCCGGGGCCATGCTCAAGTCGATTTGCCTCTCGGTACTCCATGTCTAAGACCTGTGGGCCTCGAGACATAATCTCCTTAGTTATCCCTAAAATGGGGGATAACAGGCGCACTGCAGGCACTGCTTATTTGATAATGCTAACATGGCAGTGCCTATATGGCAACTAGTATACAAAATAGGCATTAATTTCTAAAGTTCCAAATGACCATACCCAAAGAAGAACATTGACATAAAGATATTGTATCCCACCAATTGGCTGATAAACAATAGCTTCAAAAAAGCATCATGCACTAAAGTCCTTTTGCATCCAACATACATATTCTTTTTAAAGAATTCTTTCCTCTTAGAATCTGGTTTCTGTTTCTAGTTCATCTGTCTTGCATGATAAACATTATCAAGTGCCAAAGAATACATGAAGGTGGCTTATGTGGCTGATTGTTTCACCATGGGAAATTTTGAGAATGCATTAGAGTAGTATGATGCACGTGTAACTGTTTCTTTATTTATGATGCTAGCATTATCAAAAGAAACGGAGAACTCACAAATACTCAAGCAGGAACTGACCTGTTTGTTGACGCTACCACAACCACTCTCTCCAGAGATCTTGATGAACTTTTGGTGCCATCCATAAGAGTAAGAAGTTGGGCAACTATGCGGGATTCTTGCTCCCGTCTACAATACCACAATAAACAATGTCAAAAAATTAATGTCGTTAGTTCTGTTACAACAAAACCTATCACCCACAAAAGTGTAAAGTCACGAGCACAAGGTGCCAGTTTTGTGTAACTTAGGAAGGTTACCCACTATCACCTCAGTAGCTCTTCCTCCCTCTTTTGGTTGGCTCTTCTCCAACTCAAGGGGGACTTCTCTAAAGGTAGGGCTATCAAGACTATGGAGGGTGGGCTGAAGGTGAAAATGAAGAGTAAGCCTTGATAAAACAAAGTGTTGTAGTATAGTGTGTGGAAATGGAAATGGGAAAGGGGGTATGGAAAGGAATGGAAAGGGAGATGAGGGGAACAACGAAATGGGATGATGTGAAACTAGTGCCTATCAATCTATTGGACTAATGGAGTCTTGAAATATTGCATAATGAAAGGCCTAGTTCAATGCATTCACAACTACTTCATGGAAAGGCATTACTATGGATAAAATGGCCAACTTGCCATATTCAACCCTATGGATAAAAGAATTAGTTTGTTACATTTATCATTCTATTTGATACTCAAGGAAAAATGGACTAATGTCACACATTCAACCTTAGAGTGCTTGCTGGAAATTATTATGGAAACTTATCTTAGAGGGCTAGAGATGCCACTCATCAATGTTAACATGGAGGTGCTGCATTAGGTGCTAATTTGATGATAATTCGGCTAATAAAATAGTACCTCTATGTTAACATTGATGAGTGGCACCTCTATCCCTCCTAGATAAGTTTCCATAATAATTTCCAGGAAGCACTCTAAGGTTGAATGTGTCACATTAGTCCATTTTTCCTCGAGTATCAAATAGAATGATGAATGCAACAAACTAGTTCTCTCATCCATAGGGTTGAATATGGCAAATTAGCCATTTTCTCCATAGAAATGCCTCTCCATGAAGTAGTTGTGAATGCATCAAACTAGGACTTTCATTATGCAATATTTCAAGACTCCATTAGCCCAATAGATTGATAGGCACTAGTCTCACAGCATCCCATTTCCTTGTTCCCCTCATCTCCCTTTCCTTTCCTTTCCATACCCCCTTTCCCATTTCCATTTCCACTTCCACACACTACACTACAACACTTTGTTTTATCAAGGCTTACTCTTCATTTTCACCTTAAGCATCCACTCCAAAGCCTTGATAATCCTACCTCTAAGGAAGCCCACCTTGAGTTGGAGAAGAGCCAACCAAAAGAGAGAGGAAAAGTTGTTGAGGTGACAGTGGGCAGCGTTCCTGAGTTACACAAAGCTAACACCTTGATGCTTGGGACATTACACTTTTGTGGGTGCTAGATTTTGTTGTAACAAGTTCAAAACTCATCCTCACATAAACTATTGGCTTAGTTCAAAGTAGTTCTTACAAGGACCTAAACCAATCTCTCTAGCTTTTATCAATGAAAGACCACATATTATACCTGGAGTCACGACGAGGACAAAGTGCATCAATTTCATCAATGAATATGATGGCTGGTCTGCCTGCTGCAGCTTGGGATGATGCTTCAGCAAAAGCCTCCCGCAAAATCCGTTCACTTTCTCCAGCATATGCCCTATGAACTAGACCTGCACTGTACACATGAAATAAGTAAGAAAGTTGTACGAAAATGACACTAGAAAACATTACGATTCCAGAAAAGAAAAAATTAGAATGAGAACCAAGAACATCTAACATCATCTCAAGCATATTTTTATTTATATAGCAAATTTAAACAAAGAATATTTTGACTGAAACAGGTATGGATAGATCAATAAAATATGATATTATGAACAGTAAGAGTTGTATCTCTAACAGTGACAAGTTGAAATAACTTCTGTTCCAAGTTTTTACCTCCTAGCAGCTAACTGATTATGCAAGAGAGTAAAAAATGAATCAAGGCTACCAGAACCTTACATCAAAGGGAAAGAGCAATATTGAAGACAGCAACTGCTTCTCCAACTCCCTGAAAGCTTGCATAATTTTTCAGAAGTTCCTGAATATTTTGGCCATTTCTTATCCACTCTATACCATATTTAGGCAGCTTGACACTGCAATTGAATCATACAGTCTTTTGCAGCACATTTCAGAACTCTTCCAGATTGTTTTCTGGCATAGCATAATGTTTGAATAACAATGGAACATTTATTGCACTTCAAACTATTACACTTCTCTTTTATAGATTTGTGCATTCATTTTAGGCACAAAATGAATGTCTCGGGATTCTAGAGTTTCATCACCAACCTTAGGAGGCTTTGATGTGGGTACTTTTAGTTTCCTTGCAAATTGTAAAGGGGGTCCTTGCAAAAAAACTGTGCACAATGAGGCCCAAGTCCTGCTCAAAACCTTGCACACTTGATGTGAAATGTGGCGCTATAAGATAAGATAAGATAATTTTATTAATGTCCAACAAATGACCACAAAAGTAGGTCAATGGGAATTAAAAATTTATCCAATGTGAATACAATGTGGGAGTGCAAAAGTAACTCCTAGGTAATGCTGAAAGCAAGAGAAAGAAAGTGATAGAAAACGTGCAGCATAGATAAGTGTCCAGCTAAGCTAATCACCAGGTCTAACCAAAAGATATATAACAATATCGTAGGTGCATTAATACAATGTGAGGGTCTTGTTATCGTAGGATTTGTACTTGTGCAAAGCCTTCCACAAGATCCCAATCTTGTGTAACAATTGGAGGTATATACTACTGTCACCTAAGCAAATACTTCCCTTGCTTTGGTGAAGGAAAGAGATCCTACACAAGGGAGGCTTCCCCAATGACCTTTGTTATCCCCCACTTTCAGGGATAACTAGGACATCATGTCTTGAGGCCCACAGGTCCTAGACATGGAGTACCGAGGGGAGAATTGACTTTAGCATGGCCCTGGAGGGCCCACCTTTTCTTTCTCCCAGCACCTTTATCTTGTCAACAGCAGCAACAGCATCCACCACCATCGGCTTGGTCCTGTGTCAGAGAAGGTTCTTGCTCCATGAGGTAATTAGTCCAGGTATCATGGTATGTGTCACTTTGATCATCAAAACCATTGAATGTATGCATCTAATTCCTTTTATTTCTAACAACTGCTTGGATCTTACACTTGCCCACTTGACCATGTT
>SNQJ01S0017201.1:67577-78998 GCA_010110895.2 Picea sitchensis
GTGCTAAATGGGCGGTCAACAGGGGTCTAGAAGTTTACCTAGGTCAAAATCCTCTTGGCAAGGTCTAGCAAACGAAGAGTAAAGAAGTAGCAAATTAAGTCCTTTACTCCTAGGGTTTGTCAAGCAAGCAATTCCATCATCTTTAACATGAATAAGCAAATTTACCATAAACTATTCAAATAAAATGAAGAATTGCAGATTTATTTACTTCACCAAGACTAATCAAGCCATGAAACCCTAGAATGCCAAGTAACTTCACCAAAAATGATCCAAGTTGCAAATTTTAGCCTCCAAGAGAAGTGCGTCGAAAATTTCAGCCAATAACCCTAAAAGAGGGTTGAATTTCAGACCACACACTTGTGTGATGGGTTCATCATGAAAAAATGAGTTTTCTCTCTCTATTTATACAGTATCAATGACCTTTAATTAAAATTAGGCCATAAAAATGCTGACATGGCCAAATTACATTTAAAATCTAGTTTTTAAATTTTTACATAAATGACATTAATTAAACCCTAATTTCATCTCCAAGGGTGACGTTAGCCCCCTAGGGTGAAACGCTAGGCCTCAAATGCAGAACATTTGGCCTCCAAAGGCCCTGAATGTTGTCACATGTGCCAACTAGCACGCAACTATCCTCATAAATGCAAACCCTGACTGGATGATGTTTAGGGTCAAAATGATGATGTCATGGGCTCTCAAGGGTCAACATCTTAGTGGAAAGGCAAGACCCCCTGGGTCTAGGCCTGCCAGAGTGTCTTGGGGGCAACGTCCTTCTTTCTTCCTGGTGCAAGCCTCTGATGTCTCTCTAGCCCTGGTAGGATCACAGCATCCATATGTGGGCTTTCAGCCCCATGGAGGTTCGAGCTAATCATTCCCCCATATGTACCTATCCACCGGGCAAAGTCCTGCGGCAACAACAAGTACGCCCTCCAGGGGTTCATAAGTCACAGGGATCATAGCAATGTCAATCACATCTAATAATCAAATTACCCAAACATGTGCATCAAAATCCCCTTTACCCAGACAAATGCTCAAAGACGTTATGCAATTTAACAAGTCAGGTTTGGAGAGGGGTCTCAGGATGTCCTATTGGGCTAATCCTCCTTAAGTTTGGGGTGTTTCCCAGATGAGAGCCAATCTAGGTCATGTAAGTGTGTGTGAGGTGACATGGGAAGTGTTTGGGCATAAGGTGCAGTGATAACAGGGAAATGTAGGTCTTATCTGTGGGTGCCTCTATGGAGGGCGAGTTGCACCTTATCATGGATGCCATTGTTTCCTAACCCACTCAATGTCTTTTATTCTTAGACTTATTGCTTTTTCTTTTGTGCTTCAAGGGAAGAGCTGAGGGACACTGTCTTGGCTTGGTGACCAGAGGTGACAGCATTACCCACAAGCATTTCACGAAGATGAGAAGGTTGGCTCGTGATGAGACCCTCTTTCTCTTGGCTATGCCACCAAGAGCCACTACCCTGGTTTGGTGACCAAATAGATGGCAATGTCATACCGCTACATACCCATGGTCTTAATAGGCTGACTCAAGATGAGACCTCCTATCTACCAGCTAATACCTTAAGTGTTTATTTATCTTACGGGTTCCCTTTTCTTACTGAGAAGCCTTTTACTACTTTCTCAGGAATCCCTGTGCGAAGCATCTCAAAGGTTTCATTTTGGATTTTAACTCTTCCATCTACTTTTACCCTCTGGGCCTTTAGCCCCTTCTTCTCACAAGGAAAGGTACAACCCTTCCTAGGGAAAATGAGAGGAGTAAGGATGGAAAGTGGTAAGCATGGAGAGAATAGACGATGACCTTTCATAGACCCATCCAGTGGTAACCCATCCTAAAGGGAGATCAACTTGCTAGGCCATCATGTCACCCTCCCAGGTATGAGCAAGTTAAAGAGCATAATTTCCAAGCAAACATTATGAAATGAAGGAGAATTCAGTGCAATATATTCAAGTGCTTCAATAATCAGAGTGACACATACCATGATACCCGGACTCACTACCTCATGGAGCAAGACTTACTGCTACTTCAGGACCAGGCTGGTGGGATGGATACTGTTGTTGCTGATAGATGGGTTGCACTGAAGAAAACATGGGCCCTCCAGGGCCATGCTCAAGTCCTCCGGCTCTCGGCACTCCATGTCTAGCACCTGTGGGCCTCGAGACATGATCTCCTTAGTTATCCCTAGGATAGAGGATAACAGGAAGCTTGTCTAAGAAAGGGATTGAATGTAGAAGAGGGATAGGAGTTGCTAACCATACTAGGTATACAATCTCCAAGGCTAAGAAATAGAGGGCAAGTTTGGAGGCTAGTTTCAAGAGAGGGAGAAATCCTAACAAAGGGAAGCTAATCATAGAGGGGAGTGATTCGAAATAGATACCCCTTAGTCACAACATCTAAGCCAAAGATAGGATCTAGTTGTAAAAACTATATGTAAATGGGGGTGGACCCCACTCCTCAAACAAAGGGCCATATTCTTGTCAATATCTATAAGGGAAATATATAATAGATTCAATCCAACTAATGTTGTTCCAAGAATTAATGAGGATGCAATCCCTCAAGGAAACCAACAAAATGAAGATTACATCTTAGGATATTAGGACACAAAATTTAGCCATTACAAAAGATCCATTAAGAGGAAGATAAATCTAGAAATATCAAACATGTGTCTAGTACAAGAAACAAATTTATCCATGGAGTATATAATAAAGGTGGGGAAGGAGATATGCAAGAGGGCATAGTGTATCTACTATCAACACATGCAATACAACAAACAGGAGATTTAGCCATACAATGGAACCCAAAATTGGAGAGAATGGAGGGTCATTACTAAGTAACCATCCCATAAACCTATCCTTCATACTTTTTTTTCTATTTTGAAAGCCTTATCGATATCATAAACCAAAGCAACAATAGGTGCAAGTACAGCATATCAAGTTATTCTTCAAAGGCACCACTCAATGTAGCACCAACTAAATTCATAGTCGATAGTAGAAACTGAGGCTTGAAATCTAAATGGTAACTAGCCTAGATATTCACTAGTGTGCCTATGAACAAGATCCAAATGATACCCAACCTAGTTATTAATTACTAAAAGAGAGTCTTTGTTACGAGCAATGATGGAACTTGAGAATTGCATCTAGCAAATTATCCACTTTGTTGTTAGAACTCAAACTTATCCTTCCTACTTACTAACATGATCCGACTAATAACAAAGAAAAGAAGCAAGTTTGGGACCCATTAGAGGCATTGTAAAAGGAAATGAGGCACTTCCTACTTATTAACATGATCCAACTAATAAAAAAGAAAAGAAGCAAATTTGGGACTCATTTGAAAACCTGAAAAAGGAAATGAAGATATGCACTACATAATAGAAGGAAACAACTAGCTTCTATCTCTTGATGCAAATCAGAAAAGCACATCATGCACTATACGTCAAGCCTTGCCAGACCAATCTAGATCTCACTCACTCGAGCCATCTCAGTGCTCTAGTCAGACAGCAAGGCAACCCAAGATCTCAGTGCATACCTTTGGCCATCTCCAAGTTGTTGTCTCTTGGAGGAGTAGGATGGAGATGGTCAAGGCCCCCTAATATCGAAGAATCCCCTCCCTACATCTAGTAAGCCAAGCCACACAATGATGATCTAGAGCCCAATGCTTTTGCCACCTGCCATATGTACCTGAGGAGTTATGTTATTATTGTGCCTTGTTAGTGAATTATGATATGCTTCTTTTTTGCACATGGCTCAATGGAATTCGCCTTTTTGTTGTTATAACAAAAGATGTTAGTGGTGAATTTGTTCCCTTTTGCCTCACATATTTTGGTTTTATGACACTTTGTTTTTTATGAATAACTTTTAACCCCCCTTTGACACATGGAGGTGGTCATTGCACCTAGTTTTTTGTAGAATGTTAATCATATAAATATTGTTTGTTTCTTTCAAATTAATATAAGAAGCATTTTTACACACAAACACTATTTTTTAATAAATGTGATACCCTAGTTGAATTGTATCAAAGCCTTTAAACAATTTATCAAAGAACGTAAATGTATCTGTACCCATATATATATATAGATATATATATATATATCATACTTGAAAAAGTCATCAATTTTTCGGCAACATTGCGAAAAATCATGATGTGAAACCCTCAATGAAAAATCGCCAAGAAAAAATCGCAAGTTTTTAAAAAAAAGTCGGGCATCATCGATTTTTTAGCAAACATCACAAAAAATTGAGATGTGAAACCCTAAATGAAAAATTCATGAGTTTTTAGAAGAAATCGGACATCATGATTTTTACTTAACATCGGGAAAAATCATAATTTTTTCATGCCATAACTCAAAAAATGTACCCAATCATGATTTTCGGCTCCTTATGATTTTTTGGGGGGCTTATTTGTCTTTGTAGCTGTTTGGGAATGAGAGGGAAGAGGCTTACCAGCATCAACAACCAGTGTCAAGAGGGCTAAACCATTGTTTTCATCACCATCAAAGGTTTTTTATTGGAGCAGGGATCAATTCCTATCTGCCTACAGTGTTAATATTCTTAGATCCCAAGTATTTCTTCAAATTCCACTCTCTTAAAATGCTTGAACATTATGCTTTTGACCATGTTTCACCTTGGTGAGTGTCATAGACTTCCTAGTAAGTGGCCAACCATTGGGGAAGGTTTGTGACTGGGGGTCCCTGGAGGGGTTATCATACCATTCCAAACCATACTTACCACTTTCCGCTCATTACGTTCCCATCATATTGCCCTCTTCTAGGCCCTTTGACTTTAGTGACCCAAGAAGGGCATGTACCTGTTAGCACAAATTTCCACCCTCCAATTGAGTTTATATACCTGTTATAACAGCGATGAAAACTTGGCTAATTATAGGAGAAATAGCCCCAGATGTCACAGGCTAAACCCCTCTCCATTTGGGCTAGGGCCTTGCTAGGCTCTGGGGGAAGTCCCTGGGCACAATGAAGCACCCTTGTGGCTGATTTAAGGTCTGAAAACTCAAAAATCAGCGAGCTGTTTTGCCTTGGACTGCATGTAATGCAGTCCAAAACGGTGGAAAAAGTTGATCTAACACACTTGGAGGGAACCTGCAGAGTTAGCACAATGATAATAGAATGGAAAAAATCAAGGAAACTACTTAGAGGATTGATACCATCACAGTAAATAGCTACGAAAAGACATATCAAATTGCAAATTCATCAAAATACCGTTCAAGAAGAGAGGTTCGAACAATAAACACAAGCTTCTTTATTGATCTAGCTTTACATGAGGGTTGGTTGCGCCACAATTGGCAAGTTCACAACCGATACAATGACTAATTTGCTCAATGACACGCCACAAGACTAGAGAGAGACACTGTGTTGCTTCTGCTAAGAACCGACGAAATAACCCATGGCAAGCCTCCAATATACAGCTAGAGGGGCCGCATATCACAAGGATTTAGGAGGGACGCATGAGGAGGGTAAGAATAGAGTCTAAGTGGATGTGGGGAGGAGTAGTGAGATGACAAAGTGTGAGTGTGATTTTGAATGCACATGAATGAGTGAATGGCGAGCTAAGTGAGTGAGAAGAAGGGTGAAGTGAGGCGCATGGTATGGATGAGGAAAGTAAACTGACAACTACTTTGAGTTGACTGGAACATGTTGCCAGTCAAGTGTCCATGCACCCATCTACATGAGGGAGAACAAGGTGAGTTAGTGGAGTGAAGGTGAGTGGGAGTGAGAGTGGAAAAGGTGCCCAAGTTAACTGAAGTGCAGAAGGCCATAATTAGATGCCAACACAGGAGTGAATGCTCAGTTAACTTGGCATGATGGAGATGACTGAAGTGAACTCATGCGCCCACTATTATTGGAAACATGCGCCCTAGCTTAGGTGGACGCCACATCTATCTGAAGAACTACCACATGTCAACCTCTGAGGATACCACTTGGCACTGCATGGACGATGACTGGACCTGCTAAATATAGAGGCAGCGAAAAACAGAACCCGCTAAAAATAGGAACCTCTAAAAATAGGGTCCTCTAAAAATAGAATCCTCTAAATATAGGGCCCTTTAAAAATAGGGTCCTGGTCCTATTTTTAGAAAACTGCCCACAACACCCTGGATGACTAGGATGACACCACCACATAAATAATAAATACTGCCAAAAATATAAAGTCATCTGAATACCTTTGACTTTATACTCGTTAATCTCGTCTTTCCGCAAGGGATCCGAATATGCAATCAGAACTGTAATGCGGGCACTGATACTCAACCTGCTAAAAATAGTAATATGGGTGACATCATCTGAAAAAAGTTCCAAAGGCCTCTAGATGCCTCCAGGATCAATNATAGGGCCCTTTAAAAATAGGGTCCTGGTCCTATTTTTAGAAAACTGCCCACAACACCCTGGATGACTAGGATGACACCACCACATAAATAATAAATACTGCCAAAAATATAAAGTCATCTGAATACCTTTGACTTTATACTCATTAATCTCGTCTTTCCGCAAGGGATCCGAATATGCAATCAGAACTGTAATGCGGGCACTGATACTCAACCTGCTAAAAATAGTAATATGGGTGACATCATCTGAAAAAAGTTCCAAAGGCCTCTAGATGCCTCCAGGATCAATACTGTGTGCTCGGAATCTAAATTTGGGGCCTAGATCACAACCTGCCAAAAATAGCAAGTTCCTGCATGTCGCCCGAAAAAAGTGTCATTGGGCCTAGAATCCTGCAAGGACTCATACTGTATGCTCTCAACTGCCCCAAACTATCAGGAGACCCACTCAAATCATGCCTCCTAAAAAGTAGCAACACCTGTATATATACATCTCTCTCTCAAAAATGCATGGAAATCAAGTAGACTGTGGCTCTGAACTAAGTAAACATATATCGATCATGTATCTGCCTCGTGTGTGAACCAACCTCTTGCTCAACATAAATGCTAAAACCATGGGAAAATCTCAGTATGCCAACCAAAGTGTTGCATGCTGGCTCTTAACCCTCAAGATTTTAAAGGGTGAAAATCTAGGGGTTAACAGTACCTCATTTCATGGGAAGAAGGGGATGAAGGCCCAGGGGGATGGTGCTAGCAAAAGATACGAGCCTAACACATTAACCTTCTAGATGCTCGCCTAGGGATCCCGAGGACAATGAAAAGTCTCTCATAAAAAACTAATGGGACCCATAAAAGAATGACTAATAACAAAATCCCAACCAAGGAGGAGCATGTGTGGGTATTGTTTTTATTGCTTAGGTAGAAGCCCCACACATGTTTCCAACTTGCGGAAGCATGATGTGACCAGGGTAGAGTCAAGGTGGACACAATTTTTCATGCTTAGGTAGAAGCCCCACCTTGGCTTCAACCTGGAAACATACTAAAAGAACAAAAGGCAATAAATGGGCTTGGAAAAACATTGCATTGAGGAAGAAGGTGCAGCACTCCTCCTACAAAGGCACCCATAAATGAGATAATACAAGCCCTTATATGTCATGAAACTCATTGACCTATGAAGTCTAAACCCCTATCCACCTCATCATCCATTACATGACCTTGAAGGGGCATCCATGGGAGCATCCCCTACTTGAGGGTTTTGGTCTAACCAATAGGACTTTTATTACACCCCTCCCATACCTAAACTTGGTCAACTGTATAGGGTCTTGGAGCATTTGTTTAATTTGATGAGGTAGTTTTGATGCACATGTTTAGGTGCCTCGTTTACTAGATGTGGCTTTCACTTGCCATGTATTTTGACTTGAGATCCTTGGAGGGCGTGCCTATTTGTTTTGCAAGACCTTGTTTGGTGGACAGTTTTGGAGGAACAAACCTAGCTTGGGCTTCCATGGGGCTTGAAGCCCAGAGGTTGAATACCAAGGGCCCACATGTCAGATCATGATGACTTGCCTTTGGAGGCCTAGAAGACACCTTGGAAGACATGACCTAGCCCTCACATGCCAAACGACTTGCCTAGGAGGGGAAAAACGTCACTTTTTGAGGCATGACACCACCTACGGCTAGGGTTTGTGGTGATGGAGTTGTTGTGCATTGACACTTGGCATGATTTGACCGGAGGAGACATGGATTGACCTTGGCACATGAAAAGGAGGCTCTAGGAGCCCAACGACCTCCATTTCCTCTCCAACGACTTGCTCCAAATGTCAAAACGTCCCCTAAAGGGGTGACGTCATCTTGTTTTAGGGTTTCCAATGTGCAAAAGTGAAATTTGAATATTATTATTTGTGGAAAGGGGTAAGATAAGGGTTGTTGACCCCTTATCATATGGTTTACCCTAATTAAGTGGACAAACTACGTTTTAGACATTTTGTATGAATAGAGATCATGAATCTCATTTCATAACATAACTCTCTCATTGTGAGAAGTATCTGGCTGAAATTTTCTCTAGCTTTGAGCATTATGGTGTTTGGATAGAGCTAGGTGATGCACACCTCTTGGATGCTTGTTCTCTTGATGTGGAATGATGATTTGCATGGTGAACTGGGGTTTGGTATCTCTTTGCTTGGAGTTGGTAAGGAAAATCTACATACACTAGTTCTCTTTTGCTCATTGTTGGTTATTGTAGGAGGAGTATGTTGGATGCACCCTCCATTAATGCTTCATCTTCTTGTTAAATTCATAAGTCATTCTTGAACAAGGGTTGCTAGGAGGAATACAAGTGTGTATACCCTCTTAGATTTTACCCTAAGTTGGTTGGCATACCCTAGGGACTAAGAGTATTTACACCCCTACGGTTGTTGTTGATCTAACTTGTGATTTAAAGACCCCATTCACCCAATTTTAAAGGCACCAATCTTAATATTTTGCATTGGAGAAATAAAATAGCGCATTGGGAAACATGAATTTTTGTCATTTCAACTTTCTGCAATCTGGTTTTTGCTCCTTGTGCCTAGCGCATCTCCTAGCCACTAGGGCATCCCCTCTAAAGGGGTGTTGCTTGCTGTTGTAATAAACTTTTATCTTCAGCCATTAGGGCTGAAGAAACCCTAATCAAACTTTCTCAAATAACTCTCACTTCAACCGCTGAAATTTGCAAAGTTTTTGCCCATATATTCTAGTGATCATAGTGCATATTTTGGTAAACTTTGGGCAAGTTTTAATGGTTGAATCTCCTGCTGTAATAACTTGTTTGTTACAGCCATAAGGCTGATTATTATCTCTGCAGAAAATATTTACTACAGCCTTACTTTTTGTGCTAGTATCTTGCTCCTTTAATCTTGAGTTGTACTAATGTTTTACTAGTTTATGTCTTGCACCATTTACATGATTTCTAGCACTTGTTTTAGCAACTAATTGTGCCATTTCATTGTTGATATATACTATTACTAATTGCTGCAATTAGGGACAGCAAGCTTAACTTGCTTGTCCATCATATACTTGGGCTTGTATCGTGGTTTTCCTTGTGTCTCGGAAAGGTACAATCAACATTTGCAAGGTCTACTACTTCCTCGCAACCCATGGCTACCACCAAGACCTTACTCAAGCCCTTCTCCACACATAGAAACTTGACCTATAGGGGCATTCATTCATACATCACATTTTCCATCTCATTCCCCACGACGGTCATCGGGATTCCCCCCTTGAGGTAAATCACTTCACTTCTAAAATGACGGGAACACCTATCTAAGGTGACAATGGGTAGGTGCTCTCTTAGTTGTCACCATTTGGTGGTTGGGTCGGGCTTTGCCCAACCTACAAGTTGTGCGATAACATTTTGGCGCCGTTGTCGGGGAGGATTTTGAATCCTCTTCCGAACCCTAACGATACTTTGGCAAGCTTTGACCCCAAAGACATTACCCTTAGCTTGTCTGGCGACTCCATTGAAGAACGTTCCCTTTTCCACTCTTGATGAGCTCTTCTTGAAGCTCATCTGGCGACTCCACTTTCCACGAACCCACCTTTCCTTATTCCTCCTTTCCATCCTTTGATGAGCATTAGTCTCATCTAACAACTCCATTGAGGGATTACCCTAAGTGATGGAACCATGGCTTGATGGGACTTACCATGGGCTTTCCATAAAATGTATCATTCTTATGATGTTCCGAGTGTCCCTGGATATCCAAATCATTTTTCCTCGGAGTGGAGGGAAAGTTTCCCTAAATTTGACTGTGATCTAGCTCTAGTAGTCACTCATGTCATGGAGTATATGAAGTATGCTTCAAGCTTAAATGTGCTACATGAAGATGTGTTGATGAAAATTTGTGTATCTTCTCTGGAAGAAAGTCGAAGAAAGTGGCTTGCGCACTCATGTGACCCAAAAAGAATGCCATCTTCCACGAAGCTCATTGAGGAATTTCTCAGGCATTATCGACCAACTACTCAAAATTTGCAAGATACTTTCCAAGAGCTCAAAGACATTCCTTGCAGAGAAGGTTTCCCTGTGGATGACAAGACAATAGATGAAGATTCTTATGTTGAAGATCTAGACGAGACATCCAATGAAGATGGAGTGCTTGTATCTACCCTCCCATTTGATGAAGACATCCAGGCCTCGGTTCCTCCTGCACATCAAGAAGAGAACATGATGAGTTGCAATCCTTTTGAAGATCTTCATGACACTTCATTCCATGACTTTGGAAGTGAAGAAATATTAGAGGAGGCCTTGGATGCGACAGATCTTTTTGAGAGGAGGCAAATGAAGAACTTTGTATTGAGGATCAAGCCCATTGTGATGAAGAGGCGATGGAAGAGCATGCCCATGAAGAGAAAAAAGAATCCTGATAAAGTGCAACATGTTGAGGCATCATTATCTTTGCTTCCGTGTAATGACCCCATTTTGAGACATTATAACATTGCAACATTTCAGTGTGTTATGCCTACCCGAGTAGCCAGAAGCAGTTTATTTGGGCCCGACCTATATCGTTCATCATCAGGATCCATTCCGCACAGCTGGGCTTTGGTTCCATTGCATTTCGACAATTTCCGTAATTTTGAGTTATTATGGGTCATATCTTAATTAAATTCACTAAGAAGGTCATAATGGGCATATTACTTGGAGAAACCTCTTAGTGTAATAGCTCATCGGAATCGGGAGGAAGAGCTTTACAGGATAAGATGATGAGAAGTGACTTTCAGTGGCCGAAGAAGCCATCAAGATGGATAAATCACTTTTTAGAGGCAAAATGGTTAATTAATTAATTAATTAAGTGATTTAATCAAGGAATAATAAAATAAAGTAAAAGTCACTTGGAGGGAAAAGGTCAACAATGAATTAGGGTTTTGGGAAGCTATAAAGGAAGGGTAAAGCAACCTAATTCATTATGCATTGTTATGATTTGATGTTGAGAGTTCCCAAAGGAGGAGGAGAGTCGACCTTACTATTTTGTGGATTTCTAGAGGAAACCACCACCATTGATCGGTTTTGGTGTTGAGAGACACACCCTAGCCCATCGGAGATACCATCC
>SNQJ01S0017202.1:14490-34087 GCA_010110895.2 Picea sitchensis
TGTTTTCTCTAGCACCTACTAGAAGGAAACACCAACTCCCTGGTTTCTCTAGCACCCACTAGAAGGAAGCACCAACTCTCTGGTTTCTCTAGCACCCACTAGAAGGAAGCAACAACTCCCTAAGTATTCTAGCACCAACTGGATGGAAGCACCAACTTCCAGTCACACATGCGCCAACCTGTATAACAGAGAACAACAGTTCTCCCTTACACCACCCTGCCACCCTGGTTTCTCTGGCTGCAACTAGATGGAAGCTCCAACTCCCTGTGTTCAAGAACCCACTTGAACCTCTGAGGACAAAATTCCTCCCTAGCACCTCCCAACCACCTTGAAATATCAATATTTTCTACTGAAACTTATTACAGTGATATAATGTTCATCAATGACTTACCAGTCTCATCACTGTTCTGCCACACTACCCTGCTCTGTCTGCCTCACTGTTTTCCTGCACACATGCCCTGTGATTTCTGTTCTTCTGCCTTTTATGCTCTATGCACCATGTCCATTCAATGCACCATTCCTCTTCTATGTATTTCAGCTGCTGCACACTGCCTCCTTCTACATGCCTGAATCACTCTCAACAACATCCTCCATCTCTTCTCTGTTCTACGTATTTATACTATCTATGCACCTTCTTCGTCCTCCATGCACAGTGCCTCTGCATTCTCTTCACCATGCCATGGTTCTGCTCATCGGGTTGTTCACTGCCACTCCACTTTTTCTTTGCTTCGCTTGCTCAAGCCTCAAAAAGAAAATTGCATCTCGCTTCTGTCTATTCCTCATCTGTTACTCATCTCTGAGTTTTATCTCACTCTGCGCATACTGTTGGTCTCACACTGCGCATACTGTAATTTTCCATTCTTTACAGTTCAACTCATTTTTTATTCATAACAACCAACCACACACAGTCACTGCATGTTTCTTTTATGCACTACAACCCCTTCGACTACTCCTCAAAACCCTAGAACAACACTTCAACAACTGAAATGCCAACTATCCAAGAACCATGATTCAGTTCTGCTAACTGAATCATAACTGAACAATTAATCATGAAGATCAACAATATCCCTTCGATCAGATGCTCAAATAACTAGCACCGTTGGATTAAATCCGCAGGGTCTTGCGTTTATTTCACCATTTCCCATTTCGACATTTCAACATTTTGACATTTCGGCATTCCTGTGTTGTGAGGCATCTTGACTCTCCAAGTCACGATCTCTGAAATGAATATTAGCTTCGTGCTATCTCCTCCCTTGAGCCTTCGTCGATGTGACCATAGGTTATGACCAGGGGCCAATTCTGATCATGCATTTCACATTTCACATTTCGGGGATTCTGTGAAGAGTCGTTTCGACTCTCCATGTCCCAAACTCTGAAATGGAGCTTGTATCTTCAAGATCTTCTCTACAGCTCTTCGACGATGTGACCACCGACGGTGACCAAGCGCTTATCCATAAAGTGCTTTCGCAATTTCACATTTTGGCATTCCTATGATGAAGGGTCTCGACACTCCAAGTCACAATCACCGAAATGGAGCTTGGTTGCACTAGCTCCTTCCTCCATCTTCCACAGATGCGACCATTGGCTGTGACCACAACCTTATTCGAAAACGCATTTTGGCATTTCAGTATTTCTGTGATGAAGTGTTTCGACACTCCAAGTCATGAACCCCGAAATGATCTGAAGGTATTTCGGTGTTTCGCAATTCACAACTTCGAGACTCTTGTGATGAAGAGTCTCGACTCTTGACTCCTCCAACTCCCAGTATCTGAAACTCCGAAATGGAGTCTTTGTTGATGTGCCTATTTTGGGATTTTGACATTTGACCTTTTGCAACTTCGGGACTCCTGTGATGAAGAGTCTTGACTCTTGACTCCTCCAACTCCCGGTATCAAAAACTCTGAAATGGAGTCTTTGTTGACGTGCCTGTTTTGGGATTTCGACGTTTCACATTTCGCAACTTCGGGACTCCTGTGATGAAGAGTCTCGACTCTTGACTCCTCCAACTCCCAGTATCCGAAACTCCAAAATGGAGTCAGATCAACGGTCCACAATCTTTATGATTCGACGGTCATCGGGAAATCTAAATGGGATACAACGATCACTGTTGCTCTTCACTGTTGAACTTGCCATTGCCATGCCATTATCGCTGCGCTGCTGATCGTGATCTTTTCCATCAATGACAAACATGCATACTCTGCACTATCTCTTCTGATCTTATCAAGCTTGCTCTGCTGCGTCTTCCAAAATACTTCTGGTGCCCACCTGGCACATTCTTCATGTACTTAAGCCATCGTCGTTGTTGTACTTGCCATCAATGACAAGAATAGGCTGCTTGTAAAACATGCCAACAGGTACAAGGAGTTTAACAAAAGGAGGTTCGAGACCCCATAGCCCGGTATCCTGAAATACGTGGCATCCATTTACTCGGCCGCGTGGTTCCACACAAAGTTTCAACGTGGCCCACAAAGAAAACTCTTTATAATAAACAAACGTCAGAGATTAAATTTTCGAATTCGAAGATCGATGACCTCGTCGCAGCAGACTGGCACCATCAGAGGTTTTAAGGTGTTGGAGGGCATAAAAAGTCCTGAAATCCCAATGCCGAGATACGTCAAGCTGACGCCAGGTTCTGTGGTGGCCCATGATTTTTATTGAGTTTTGATTAAGAGCAATCAACGATTCAGAAAGGATTCAAGATCTAGATCAACGATGAACATTATATCGCTCCATTGTGGTTGATAGTTGATGAACTTTGGGATCAACGATCCAAATTGATCGCATACTTCCACACTTAAGCCCATGGTCATTAATATATGGTCATATGAGAAAAGAGTTTAGTGCCTGAAATTAAGCCCTCGGTTCCAGTGTGTTGTCGCACAACAAAGGAAAATAATTAAATTTTAATTTTCTTTTAATTCAAATTTTTGTTAATTAAGCCAATTCTCTAAAGAAGATTGAGGAAGGTAGGAGAGAAGCAGTCCGGATTGGTTGTCACAAGACATACTGGGAATTGAATAGGTGGTTGATTCAACCATGTTCAATATTCTTACTCTCCGAGCTCTGCTCGTTTAATAACAATCTTATGACTTGACATTGTAGTGGGGTGCAACAATAGATGGTATATAGGTCGCTTGTTGTCAAAATCCTTATTATAAAAATATTGAACATTACATTGAAAATATTAATAACACAATCCATTTAGTACATTCAAACATTATACCAAATATTTATTAGAAGCATGGAATTTTTTTTCCCAATAATAAACATGCGACCAACCGCTTTATAAAACAAATGTTGAATTAAGCAATACATTTACATTAGTTCCATTGAAAATCCAAAAATCCAAATACTCAATCATCGTTTTCTTATGCCTCAAGGGACGTCTAAAGGTAGACCGAATGCAAGGCATTTTTGACTAGTGGTTTGTGGTCTACGAAAGCGATAGTTTATTAACAATTCCTCGCCAGGAGATGAACCACGCATTGCACGCACAAAAGTGAATATGGATGCCTTTAGTTTCATAAAGAACTTGTCATTGGAGTGTTTCTCAAAGGAACAATTTGAAATAAATAATGAGGACCTACAACTATTTAAAAACCCTACAATGTTCCCATGAGTTTGTGGATGACCATCGATATAGAACATGTTTTTCTTGTTAAAGTTTCTAGAAGCATAACTGTTCATGCACACATTATACATGGAAATGCTATGTTTGCATTTAACAATATTTAGGTAATTACACTGACAATAAAGAGGACCGCAAAATGGCATAATTTCTAGTGGTTGTTTTGGAGGAACATATACATGTGAAAGGATGAACAACCGAAGATCTCCAACATCTATTTTAGACTTGGAAATCATATAACTATTACCACAAAAAGAGAATTTGGTTCCAACATCAGGCACAAGCATGGAAGACGACCAATTGCCATACAAAGCTCGGTTGTAACATGTTTGGTATTTACTTTACAAATGGATAGGAAGAGGGAAGTCATCTTTACCTTCCAACAATTGAACTAACCTTGGTGTGTACTTGGACATTTTTGCTCTTAGCTCATACAACTTTTTGGATCCCCTAGTAGAGATGTTTTGGATAGTATTGATATCATACTTTGGCTCACTAGAACTCTTTGTTGGCTCAATAGAAGGAGATGGGTTGGTCAATTTAGGTGGAAAAATAGTTGATATGGCTTCCAAGTTTGGAAAAAATGAGCATATGGAAGTGTTCCTACGTGTCTTTTTTATATCACCTATTGGATTCTTGACCATAGTGGAATGTATTAGACTGTCAACTTTGGGTAGTTGATCATTAATATAATGGGACAATGTGACATGTCGAGGGTTCTCCTTCAACCCTTTACATTTTGAACAACCACATACTACTGGGGTGTCATAAAAGAGATTCGTTTCACAGTGTAATACCGTTGACCTAGGCTGGTTGCCAGAAGATGTCATGTTACAATTGGCAGGGTAACCCAGTTGTCTATTTTCATCAAACATCTGCATGCAATATCTTTCTCCTGATAAGAGCTAGGGACATTTTGGGATTGGTTTAATATCTTGCGTGTCAGAACTCGATTGTGAATCATGATCCTACAAATTTCAATAAACAATTATTCAAATGCACGTGCATACATAACATAAATTCAAATAGATAAATGAATTATAAATAAAACCTAGATTTAGTGTAATCGACCAGGGAGAACTTGGAATGATATGGAATGAGCTAGAATTTGAAGAATTGGTCATTTGATATTATAAACTTGTTTTCCATGCATTTGAGCCAAAACCATAATCTTGGGAAGTATAAAACAATCTATCTTCAAACAAAATTTCGAATAGCTTTTAAAATTTAACGATGCCCCTAATTATATTATGACGCCTCGATGCGTCTTGATATACAAAATGCATTGGTGTAAAATTCAAATGTGGATATTTTCATTTTGTGAATTAAATTGTTTGTTTGTGTGTTTTTACGTAAACATTGCATCGACGCGCTATAAATTATATAGCACACTGAGAAAGTAAGTTAAAAAAAATAGCGCACGCATTTATCATCAATTCACTGAAATATACAACGAAAAAATGAATGAGAAATTCAGTTTTGTCTAAATGTATATGTTTATAAATGAAAACCCTATTCATTCTTTCATTCTTTCGCTTAAATTTAGAGGTGAAATTTGTGCAAGAGAGATTTACTAGAAAAGACCTTGGAGTGGGTGGATTTTTTTGAAGAGCCAAATTCGAAAGGGATCACCGTAGGTCACATACAAATCTGCAGAGGAGAAATTTCAAGTATGTGATTTCATTCTATTGATCATCTTAATCCTTCCTCTATTTGATTTAAACAATTTTCAATGTATTCTAAAAAAAATAAAGTGTTTCATAGTTATGTTTGGTATTGGAAGCCCTAGCTTCCTTGTTGTTTCTCTTGCTTTCTCTCTCTATATTTCATAATGATAATTTTTTTTAAGTAATAGATTTGTTTGGGTTTATTTACTTATATATGGGGTATTTAGTATCTGTTGCAGTGGTACCACTTATTGCATTGGATGCCAAACTGACATATAACTGTCGATTTAATTATTAAAAAACACCTTCGTAGTTAGTGGTCCACATTGTACAAGGATAGAGCACCGATGCACATGTTCCTGTCAACAGTACTGTTGAGTTTAAAATGAAAAGAACATTTTTTTTAATATCAAAACCGACATATTTTAAATTTGTTCACGGGTTCGATGGTGCACAATAAAAAGTAATTAGGAATCAATGCTTCTATTTATTTATAAAGAACCGTGTGAATACAACAATTTATAAATAAACATTTTATATTTAGTAAGGACAATGTTATCATATACTATTGCATATACATATGATTAACACACTGTTGCGTACAGATTTATTATACACACCAAAATCTTATTTTGTAATTTTTATATTTGATGATTTATTGCTTTTATTTTTTCATAGAAATGGCCGATAGAAGTTCAAGGAAAACAAATTATTGCAGTGAGGATGATGGTAGCTCATCCCAAGAGAACAAGGCAAGTTCTTTAAGTTTTATTTAAAATTTAATATATTTGGATTATCTGTAGGTTTAAATAAATGATGTGTATTGGTTAATGCGTGTCATGTAGAGCAAAAAATTGAAGAAACTTGATAATATTGTTTACAATCTAAGTGAAAAAGAGCGTAAAAGATTTATGGAAATGTTGAAAAGAGAGGAATTAGGTGGATCAAAAGGTAATCAACATGAAGTTTTTCTTTGACTTTTTACTAAAAATGATCTTTTTCTTTTTAACTTTAATTGATAACATGTTTTAAACACTCTAATTCACATTTTTTTAATGTTGTGCATGGACCGATAACGAGGGAACGTAATGTCGTCCCAAGAATATAAAAATCATGAATGATGAAATGGTGATGGCTTGGTCCTCAATTCATTTGGACTGGTGCTAGAAGTTAATGAGAGGGACAAATTGTTTTACAGAACTTTGAGGGATATAGTGGAAAGAACACAGACGTACTTTCCACTTACAATACAAAAATAAATTCAATGACTCCAAGAATCAGGTTATACATAAACTACAGGAAGCGTTTCTGGAGCAATGGTCAATGAGACATGTGATACTTGTAATAGAAAAATATTACAATAACACAAAATAATCATTTAAAAAGTATTATTATTATTTAACTAAAACTGAAATTGTATTTATAAAAAAGGGGGGATGTGCCAAAGCAAGCAACTAATTACATAATGTTTTTTTTTTTAAGTATCTATATATTACCTTTCAGAAACAAAAAATACAGTATCATATAACATGTCAAGGTTCCGTGTGTGCTGAATTGCCTTTTAGGGAAACCAATTCAGCTTGTCTCTCAATAATAAGATCAATAAAATTAAACTTTATGAACTAAATCACCCCACAGGGAAATCGATTTAGCCGAGCCTGTCATGAAAACTAAATGACCAAAATAGACTAACTCTGGAAAATCAAACTGGAAAAAATGTGCAAGGCGCCATATAAGGCCCAAGAGGAATCTTCGAGAAGAAGCAAAGCGAGAGCTGGAAGATGCAATATGGGAGGCACACTTGTAACTAGTTTGAAAGTTTGGAGATTCAAGTATCATAGTTGGAGTTGCTAGAGCCACAACTCAAAGACTTCCTGTCCGACTTGTGTTGGAGCCTTCGAGGGAAGTGGTATAACCTAAGGGATTGTAGTGTAGAGAAGGGGGAACACTTCCTTGGGTAATGGAAGTTGAGGGGAACGAGAACCTGTTGGTTGGAATTGCTATGAGAATCAACTAATTGTGAAAGTTGTTGCAGCTGGAGTTCTTGGAGCCACAACTTTGAGACTTCCTAGATTGTTTGTCTTGGATCCCTAGAGGGAAGTGGTACAACTTGAGGGACCGCAGACCAGATAAAGGGGTACACTTCCTTGGGTTGTGTAGACTGAGGGGAATGTGATATTGTTGGTTGGAATTGTTGCAAGAATTATAAACTGTGAAATCAGTATGTATGATTTTGGGCTAGAGTGGCTATATATATATGTCTTCACCAAGGTGCCTATGTATATATGTTTTGGGCTAGAGTGCATATGTGATATTAGGCCGAAGATCCTATATGTTGATTAAAGGTTGGGGATCCTGGCATTGTAATATGTATGTACGCCTGTATGATGATGTGCACTGAGGATAGTGAAAAAATAAGGGGGAGGGGAATGTAACATCCCCAATTTTAATCCCCGTAAATTGTAATGTAAATGTGAAAATACATTTTAGGTTGGTGATCCAATATGTCCCATCCTGAGAGCTTGTAATGATCAATATGGAAAAGGGTCGAGCTATGTAAATTGTACATTAGAATTGTTAATTAAAAATAATTTTCTGTGATACAAGAGGGATGGTAATGATGGGGGGCTATGATTCCACAAGAGAGGGGGATAAAGGGGGGGTCCAAGGGGTTCAACATGCCTAATAATTCAAGCCATTTCATAAAAATGTTGATCTCATTAGAATAATCAAAGGAAACATTGAATATATGCAAGAGTGGTTGGTGCGAAAATTCATCCCACTAATTTATGACAACATGAGTTGAGTACAACCACTTTTTGGGAAATGTGAGAGTCAAAGATCAAATGAGAGAAAAAATAAATTCGAGTGGGTTTTTGGGACAATTTTTACAAGCTGATTTTTGGACAACAAGGGAGAGCTTAGTGTTGGGAAATATCACCAACCATGTTGTGTATGATAAAAACCATGAGAGGACTAATAATTATGCCAAGAATCAATATGTCCATCTATAAAAGATATTTCTTATTGAGAAAATTACTCAAGAGCCTTGAGAAGGCTGTTGTGGGCACTCCTAGAACAACTGAGAATTCAAGAAATATTCAGATGGGAGATTTCTTAGCCAACCATGCACTGGAGCCATAGAGGGAAGTGGGATATCCTGAGGGAATCCCATTCCTTAGGTTATGCGGGTTGAGGGGAAAGAGAGTTGGTGGATTGGAATTGATGTTGGGGTTATAACCTGGGTTTTGGGTTGTTGTGTATAAAAAATGGACAACCAAGAGGGCTATGATTCCATACCTCCTTCTAGAATCATAACCCCAAAGCAGGGGTGGATTATTGTTGAGAGTAATGGAACGATAATCCTATGTTTGGGAGGAACGTCCTTTGCATGCAACCAATTGATTCTTCCATGAAAACATAATTTTTATGTTATATATATATTTTTATGATAATTCCATTTTTTAATTAATTATATGTGAATATTGTGTTTGCTTTAGTAGATGCATTCAAATTTTTATAATTTCTAATATATGCATGAGAAATTTTGGGCCTGCTGCCCTTTTATAATTTTATTTGTATTAGGGAACATTAATCTAGGTTTAGCAAGCTGGGTTCATTATAATATTTGTAAAGTGATCAACAACCACATGAGTGATCTCCTTGAAACTAGATGCTACCGATCCATCAATCCTCTCCACCTTCCAACTATATTAATGTTTTTTTGGTGGTTTACATAATGGTGAAAAATATTTGTGTTTTCATCGCCACAAGAGAACTAATGGACCCTACTTTTTGATGGTTCTAGGAATAGCAACAATTATTTATTGTAACCTTGGTCTCCTACTTTACTTGTCAACCCCGGGTTCGTACAAACTTAAGAGGTGTTATGCACTGTATGTGTAGTGTGCAATTGTTGGTAGCAAAGGGTTGAAAATGATCAAAGGTTGGAAATGTGCAGGAAATAAAAGGAGAGAAAGCAGTTCTGGACTAATTGCTTTGAAGGAAACACACTAGTTTGAAAGTACAACTAATCTAAAGTGCATTAAAAGAAAAAATTCTACTACATCAAAGATTACTGAATCATGAAAGTTAAACTGAAGCAAAAGATGAATCTAATATGAAATTATGACAGAGAACTGTGATAGAAGTAAAGTTGTAAACTATGATAGAAAATCTGTAATGGAAATGAAACTACACTAATGCATGAACAAAGCAATCTAACCCCTTGATCATTATCAATATAAATGTGCTTTTATTGTTTGTTGATGGTTTCATGAAAATAAGATTAAACTAAGTCAAAATCTGAAGCTAAAACAAACCTACAAGAGATTTCTACAAGAACTGTGCATTTCCACAGTATCTGCACAGTTTCTATAGGTACTCCTATAGGAAGCAAATGATGTCTAAAAAGGTAGTTGAAGTCTTTAAAAGCACTGGAAAAGCTAGACTATAAAATAAATGAAGTGAATCTATGGTTCTTAGCCTTGGGAGGCACCTAGGAGTGCTCCAAAAGGTTATTGAACATTTCTACAGGATGTTGTTACAACTGGCCAATTAGTTAAAATCTTAACAGAGATGGAAATTTATCACGCAAAGCTAAATCTAACTTCAATAGAGAATGAACCACTATCTAAACACCAACTAATATGCATGTAAACTACAAAAATAGTAAAAAGGGTCCTTGAGCCCTCTTGGATGGGCCCTACCCAAGAAGCACAAGGAACCTAAAATAAACTTTAATGGACTGAAGGAAAAACCATTTCATTTCATAAATATCAATAGTACATTAGGAACATCAAAGTTCTTAGTCTTCAACAAAAAGTTTTGTAGAACATCTCCATAAAACGCTTCTCCAAAAATTCTCTATACATCCCTCTCTCTTAGACTAGAGGCCTATATATAACTAGAGAGTTCGACCTCCCTTCCTAAATCAAGGAGAGTGATGAGTAAATGAGGGATCTCATCCCTTTACATCTATATTTTCAAATTTTTGTTGATAAGAAGTGGTCATAAATGCATAAGGAGCACTCTTGGAGGTAGGTGTAGACAATTTCTTTTGATCTTTGGATGGAAACTCACTCGATGGGACAAAATCCCATGTTTCTATGAGGTTGGTGCCCTTGACTCGTACAGTTCGACCTGGTTGGTGGAACACATGTATTTTGCAAAAAGGTATATTATACACAAAAATCCACCTCAATCATACAATCATTAAGCAACATACAAAATACCCATGAATGACTATTAAATATGTTCAAAAGCAAACATTAAGTCATTTTGTGGTGGAAAAATATGTCAAAGATGAGCCTTTAGAATGTACAATAACGAGGCTCATCATCACCCCCATTTGTGTTGAAATATTGTAATTGCAAAGATTATTCTACTTATTATTGAGCTATTATCTTATATATCAATCCCCTTTTGTGGATTGATCATGTCGGGCTCTGTAAAAGACCAAATCCCCTTTTGTGGATTGGTCAAAACCTAATTATTATGCTGCTAAATAGGAAGTCGGACCCCATGCCTAATTGAAGTGGTTTTAACCACTAAGTGAATAAATCAGCCCTGTCTGATGAAGAGACGCCACCCTAGCACCTGCCAACCAATATAAATAAGAGTGGAAAGCACCTCATTAGCTCACTCACTCAAGTCACTCATCTAGTGCACAAGTTTCAAGGAAGCTGTAGTTGCCAGTTGCCGGAAGAAGGAAGAGAGAGGCACATTGCTCAGTGTTGGATATTTTCTAGTGTTTGGTTTATTATCTTGTCATTATATTGGCAATCTATATTAAGGAAGTTTTTGTTGGGTTTTCTTCCCCTTGAGGGTTTCCTAGGATAAATGTTGTGTATCTTGTGATTGTGTTTCTCTCAATGATCCTGAATATGTTATTATTTTCTAGTAAATTGAAAATAAACTTAATAGCTGCTCTAAATTTAACATGGTATCAGAGCTAAGCTGAAGAGAGCACCTTTCACTGGATAAGAAAAGACGTCACTGTTGCCATACAATACAATTAGGGCTTTTTGTTGGAGAGGAATTTCAGCCTAAAAACTACATAGGGAAGTGCGCCCTAGCCTAACGAACTTATTGGCAGCTTGAGCGCACATTTTCTATGGTCAAAAACTCTGGGAAGTGAAATCCTAGTTTTTGGTTGGTACCAGAAAACCATGAAACCAGAATTG
This sequence comes from Picea sitchensis, assembly GCA_010110895.2. Taxonomy (NCBI): domain Eukaryota; kingdom Viridiplantae; phylum Streptophyta; class Pinopsida; order Pinales; family Pinaceae; genus Picea; species Picea sitchensis. The sequence goes on from SNQJ01S0017202.1 coordinate 25,971, forward strand.
GTACCAGAAGTACCAGTCTAGATTTGCGCAGGCCCAGTTTCAAGGGGTAAAATTTGGATTTTCAGAAATCAGACTGCACCAGGATACTCGACTTAGCCAAGCACACCTCTTGGTAAGTTTAGATCTAATTTTTGAGCACCTCCAACTTTTGGTCATTTTCCCAGCTCCAAGTCAAGATGTCTGCAAGCACCAAGCTTGCTGACAAGTTAGAAGGTGTGGATAAATTCCGTGCATGGAAGTCTAAGATTGCACCCATTCTTGAAGAGAATGACCTTGCAATATTCATTAAAGACAATGTACTAGAACCTGCATATGAAACAACTAAATAAAAGTACCATAAGGACATGGTTAGGGACAAAATAATCATTGTAGACTCTATCAAATATAACTTGATCCCTCAAGTGGAATCTAAGAATACCCCAAAATAAATGTTTGATGCCCTAACTAGATTGTATGAAGGAAGAAACATTAACCATAAGATGAACTTGAGAACTCAACTCAAGAATACAAAGATGCAGAAAGGAGAATCAATTCATGACTATTTCTCTAGGATCTAGCGATTCAAGGGACAAATAGAAGCAATTGGAGATACCCTAGATGAATATGAACTCATAATGACAACTCTTAATGGTCTCACAAGACCTTGGGATGCATTCATCCAAACCATTTGTGCCAGAAAGGAGAAACTACAATTTGACAGTCTTTGGGAAGAATGTGTTCAAGAAGAAGCATGAGTAGCTAACTGAGAAGCAATACTATTAAGGGATGAAGATCAATCTCTAGCTGCTCATACTAAAGGAGGAAATAGAAGGTCTCATTTCAAGAAGGAGACCTACCCACATAAGGAGTCTCACTCCCCAAATAGATTCATCCATAAAGAATCTCACCCTCCAAGGAGATTCCAGAATTTTCAGAAAGGTCAAAGAAGAGAAAATGATTTCTCGTCTTATCAATGATACCATTGTGACAAGATGGGACATATTGCTAAGAATTGTCCAGCTAGAAGAGAAGAATACAAGAAGAGAAACAACAAAAGACACCATGCCCATGCAGTGGAAGATGATGAGCCACCCACATAGATGATTAAAGAAAAGATTGAAGACTATGTCTTAATCTATGGCCTCTCAGGATCAATGTCACCTGGAGAGGATACTTGGCTCATAGATAGTGGTGCTTCTAAGCACATGATATGTCAGAGAGACATTCTATCTAGACTTACCAAAAAGAACTTTACCCAAAAAGTTACACTTGGATATGATTACCAGTACCCTATCAAAGGAGTGGGAGAGTCCAATTACAAACTTAATTCAGATACCCCAATGAAGATGAAGGATGTACTATAAGTACCGGGTTTGAGGAAGAATTTTCTTTCTATCTCATCTTTAGATAAGAAAGGCATCAGGGTTGCATTCATAGATGGTGAAGTCCTCATGTGGCCTAAAGGAAAAACTATAGAAGATGCAATTGTTATTAGAACAAAAGAAGGTGGTATGTATAAATTAAAAGGTCACTCAGATGCAACCTTGACTCACTCCACCAAGAGTCCATGTGAACTTTGGAATAGAAGACTAGCTCAAATCAACTACAAGGCCTTACCATATGTGGGAAAAGTAGTTATAGGTCTACCAGATTTCAAGGTTGACCATGAAGGCATGTGCAAGGGATGTGCACAAGGAAAGAACATAACAAATCCTTTCCCAAAGAGCGACAATAAAGAAGAAGGAGTCTTGGAGCTCATCCACTCAGATGTATGTGGACCAATGCCATACACCTCTCTTAGTGGGTATGTATACCATGTGTCATTTATTAATGACTATTCTCGCAAGACTTGGGTATACTTCTTGAAATCAAAAGATGAAGTGTTTGGGAAATTCAAGGAATTCGAAGCCTTGATAGAGAATTTCTCTGAAACAAAAATCAAGATACGCAGGTCATATAATGGAGGAGAATACATGTCAAAAGAGTTTGTGAACTTTTGTAAAGATGCCAAGATTAAGAGGGAGCTCACCACTCCCTACAATCCTCAACAAAATGGTGTAGCATAAAGAAAGAACAAAACTACAATGGAAGCAATGAAGACTATGGTCCATGATCAAGATCTTCCAATACACTTAATGGACATAAGAAACAAGAACAAAAGTGTATGTAAAAAAACAAATTATCCCATAGTGCAATTGGGTTCAAAACCCCTAAAGAAATATTCTCCAAAAATAAGCGAGAAGTAAGCCATCTCAAGATATTTGGCTGTCCAGTATTTGTACACATTCCAAAAGAGAAGAGAACTAAGTTGGACCCTTCAAGAAAGAAGGGAATATTTGTTGGATACTGTGAGGTCTCAAAGGCCTTCATAATTTACATACCAGGTTACCATCATATTGAGGTCAACATAGATGTAACCTTTGATGAAGATGAAACACTCAAGAAATCAAGGAGATGCTAGCTTGAAGAAGTATATGAAGAAGATCCTGTAGCTCCCAGAGTTGTAGAACTAGTGAGGGAAGTACAGTTTCCCCCAATGACTAGATTCAAGAAGATCATGATATGATGGAATCTCAAGAACCTCCCCAGATGAATATCTCTCACAAGAGAAATCCATCTTGGGTGAGGGAACTTACTCAAGATGGAGAGAAGTATGGTGCCCCAGAAGGAACCATGAGACAAGTCAAGAAACCTAAGCCATTCTCCAGTTATATGGCTTTGATGTGTGATATCATAGAGAAGGAGCCTACTTGCTTTGAAGAATCCATTCAAAATAAAGAATGGGAAGATGCCATGACAAAAGAATACCAATCCATTCTAAAGAGTAATGTATGGGAAATAGTTCCCAGACCAAAGAGCAAAGACATGGTATCTTCCAAATGGAAGTATTTAAAAACATAAAGCAAGGTTTGTAGCTCGTGGATTTTCTGAAAAGGAAGGCATTGAATATGAAGAGATGTTTTCTATTGTAGCCAAATACACTTCTATTAGAACAATCATAGCCCTTGCAGCTAAGATGAAGTGGAAGTTACACCAAATGGATGTGAAAACAACCTTCTTTAATGCTATCATTGAAGAATAAGAGTATATAGAACAACCTCAAGGGTTTGAAGTTGAAGAAAAAAAGACTCATGTCTGTAGGTTGAAGAAGGGTCTGTACAGATTGAAGCAAGCTCCTAGAGCTTGGTATGGAAGAATTTACAGTTTTCTGACGAGCTTGGGCTTTACCAAGAGTAAAGATGATTCTAACCTTTACATCAAGGTTATGAATTATGAGCATGTTATATTGTTGTTGTATGTAGATGACTTATTTTTAACTAGAGAAGAAAAACTCATCACTAATTGTAAGAAGAAGCTCGATGCAGAATTTTAGATGAAAGATCTAGGCCTAATGCATTCTTTCTTAGGTCTTGAGGTTTGGTAGAGCCTAGAGAAGATCTTCCTTAACCAAGGAAAGTATGCAGTTGAAATACTGAAGAGGTTTGATATGTTGGAGTGTAAATCCATTAACACACCCATGGAAGCAAAGTTGAAGCTCTTGGATGACACTTCGTCAGAATTGGTTGATGCTACGCTGTACAAACAAATCATTGGATTGTTGATGTATTTGACGAACACCAGGCCATATATATGTTTTGTTGTGAACACCTTGAGTCAATATTTGGTAGAGCCTATATGTGTTCACCTTGTTGCTGCAAAACATGTGATAAGATACCTTAAGGGTATGTTGGACTTTGGTGTCTGTTACAATGGAGATCATGACTTCAGGTTGATTAGTTATATCGATTCAGATTAGGATGGAAGTGTTTTTGACAGAAAGAACACTTCAAGATGTTGTTTTAGTCTAGGGTCAACCATGACTTCATGGTAGAGTAGGAAGCAATCCAATATTGCTCTCAGCACAACATAAGCAGAATACATTGGTACATGTTCCACTAGTTGTGAATCCATATGGCTTTGAGAGTTGTTTACAGGTCTATTTGATATAGAGATGGAAGAAACTATGATTCTATGTGACAACTAGAGTTGAATAAAGATGACAAAGAACCCTGTGTTCTATGATAAGTCGAAGCACATAGAAATACGGTATCACTACATTTGTGATATGGTGCAAAGGGGAGTTATACAACTCCAATATGTTGGCACAAATGAGCAGATTATAGATGTGTTGACCAAGCCTTTGTCTTGTGTAAAGTTTGAGCACTTTCGAGACAAGCTTGGTATAGTCCAAAAGGACCTCCCTCGAAAGGGGGAGTGATGCTGATGATACTATGATATCCTTACCAACAATGGGTAGCTCAGTTAGGATTTTATATCCTAGGGGACTGATCATCCCTAGACAGATCCCGAAGGTCCGGTAAGGATGGTCTATTAGAGTACCTGTGCATGTAAAAGCTAGCTATGGTCAATAGTGGTATCTTTGTTAGGATTTTTATAAGCCTAGGGAATCTTATGATTCATGGGAAGATCTTGAAGGTCCGGTAAGGACAATCTATCAAAGTAACACGTGGTAGCTACGTTAGGATTTTGTATCCTAAGGTATCTTATGATTCCTAGGTAGATCCCTAGGGACTGTCAGAGTACCAAAAAATGTTGTTGATACACCTGCCTCAATATGTTGCCCCATGACGACGATGATGATGATGATGTTGCTCTAGCCTCATGCTGTGATGTTGTTGTTGCTCCAACCTCGTGATGTGATGATGTTGTTTCTCCAATCTCGTGCTGTGATGATGTTGCTCCAGCCTCATGCTGTGATGATGTTTCTCTAGCCTCATGCTGTTGACGATGATGTTGTTGATGTTGATGTTATTGATTTTATGCTAATTGATGTTGATGTTTGAGGTTCCAGCTTCATGTTGTGAATGATGATGATGATGCCATTCCAACTCCATAATGTGAATGATGATATGATTGGTGATGCTAATTTTTTTTTATGATTTAAAGATATTCCAGTCGGTGTTCTAGATGTTTTTGATGTTGTTGCTCTCTCTCTCTCTCTCTCTCTCTTTCTCTCTCTCCTAAAGATGTTGTAGAATACCCTTCTTGTCAAGGGGGACTGTTGAAATATTGTAATTGCAAAGAATATTCTACTTATTATTGAGCTATTATCTTATAGATCAATCCCCCTTTGTGGATTGATCATGTCAGGCTTTGTAAAATACTAAATTCCCTTTTGCGGATTGGTCAAACCCTAATTATTATGCTGCTAATTAAGAAGTTGACCCTACCTGATGAAGAGACACCACCCTAGCACCTACCAATCAGTATAAATAAGAGTGGAAGGCGCCTCATTATCTCACTCACTCAAGTCACTCATCTAGTACGCAAGTTTGAAGGAAGCTACAGTTGCCAGTTGCTTGAAGAAGGAAGAGAGAGACACATTGCTCAATGTTGGATATTCTCTAGTGTTTGGTTTATTATCTTGGCATTGTATTGACAATTTATATTAAGGAAGTTTTTGCTAGGTTTTATTCCCCTTGAGGGCTTCCCAGGATAAATGCCGTGTATCTTGTGATTGTGTTTCTCTTAGTGATCTTGCATATGCTATTATTGTCTAGTAAATTGAAAAGAAACTTAATAGCTGCTCTAAATTTAACAAGTTGAACTCTTGCAGACCCTTTATGCAACAAAAAATTGTCTTTATGATCTCACTACTATTGATATTATTCTGTACCCTGTTGCTGTTCAATGTTCCTCTACTATACATCATCCTACTTCTTCTCAATGCCCTATTGTTGCTCAAAAAAATGTAGATGTTCATTACCCTAATGTCTATCGACATTCTCCTGCCATTTTTGTTGTTGTTTGCTAAATTCCTCTCTCATATCCCAAGATATATACTTGGTGACAACTTGCTGTTCATGGTATCCCTTTTCCTTCAAAATGTTGGCCCATTATGTTTCTTCCTTTTCTGGTTTGAGGTCATCCATAGGAGCTACAAGGAGGAGTGGAGGGCTCATCCTTATCCCAATCCAATTAGTTCTCATTATCCTTAGAGTTTCTTTATACCATGGTCTTATGAGGAGGGAAAAATGCAATGTGTTTAGAGAGTGAGGCTCTCTGATTTTCAATCCCTGAGGCAAGGAATGCCACCTCCTTTGGAAATCCTCTGCTGCTAATTCTCCCAATAATCTCAATCCGTCATCAATATGGGCTATTACTTCCCTTTGTTTGGCTGTCCACCCTGGAGTTATATCCTTATCCAAAGAGAGGCTATTGTGATTCTTTAGGACATATTTAGGTCGGAAAACCTCTACTCTAATCCAAAGGGGTGTTTTTTGTTCTTCTTCCTTGTACTTTTTGAATTCTTCGACCCTCATTTCCTCATTCCTTAGCCAAGAAGCAAAGACCATCAATTGCACATTCCCTGCATATGGATTGAGATTCTAGTTGTAGGGGTGTGGTAAGACAAGGTTATGCAAGTAGAACTCACAAAGATTAGATTTTTCTTCCATATTACAACCTCGATATGCATCTAGGAAATCCTTGGGCGTATCGAGGTTGAATTTCACAAACTTAGCTAAGTGTGTAATCTGATTTTTGTGCCACTATTCTTTTAGGAACAATGTGTATGTTCTGGTTGGTGTCCTACATTCCAACATTTCTTTAGATACTTTGGCTATAGTTTTGACTATTGCTTGCATAATCTCCACTTCTTCACTCTTCTCATGTAGATCTCATTTTACCTTACTCAATTGTTGCTGAAGTTTTTGGTTCTCTACCTTCAACTTCTGACTATAGTCTACTTTCTACATTGATCCAGATTATTTTCGACACACAATTAGAGCAGAGATATAACATAGAAATATACAGAGATATTTCAAGAGAGCCAATAATATAACAAATATATATCGGATATATAACAAGAGGCACAGATATATAGTAATACACAATTTCTATTAATGAGCGAAATGTACAAAACTATAGAAATACAGAGTGAAAGACTCGCTATAATGGTGGCATCTTATCTCCGAGAAGAGATGTGACAGATACTCACATTTGCAAGAAGATGATTACAATGAGCATCTAAAGGCATTTTTAACATAAATAAAATCCAAAACCCTAACCTCGGAAGATGAAAAACCAATGATTTTGTGGACCCCGTTTTGGGTAGTTTGGTGTATCAACTTCCCGGGGGTGTAAATTTGGCATACAATCTCCGTTTGGGGCGCACAATAGCTCATTGGTAATTTATCATCGAGGAGATTCATTTTGGGGGATAAATCAGAACCTTTACTTATTATTGAGGTGCTCGATCCCGAAAAACCTTCATTTAGGCCCTCAAAATGGCCCCAAAAGTTTAGGAACCGAAAAACCACTAAAAATAGTAAATTGCCAGAAGACTATTTTGGGCCAGTTGGAATAGGTGGGTGGCCACCAATATACACCTAGATCAATCCTCCCTCGTTAGGAAGAAATGGTCTCCATTGCGTTGAGTACCCAGGGGAGAGGGAAAAGATTTTGTTGAATCTGCATCTTGACGAGCTGCTTGCCTTGCTGGAGACGTTGCACTGCTTGGTTTGTAGAAGGCTTTCACAAACCTGTTGCTGGCGGGGTTGAGTATGTTCAACCAGTCGGGCTACATGAGATGAATGTTTGCAAAAGGAATATTTGTGCTTTTCTGCAATCTTGTCGACCTTCTTTTGTTGTATAGAAGGTGCTTGGGTCGAGGCTGTAGTGGTTGCAATGTTCTTCTGTTCACCTTTTGAATAGATTGAGAAGAAGATAAATTTTGTAGTATGAGATACTACGTTGCAACACTGTTTAGGTGGGACAGTAGTTGGAACTACCTCTCGTATCCTATAGAGATGACCCCCCAAAGTAACAATGACACTACGAGGTTGAGACTCATAGATAACATGACACTTCCACATATATGTCTGGACAAAGAGAACATCACAAACATCCAGTGGCGAAACATCACATAATACCTCATCCTTGAAGGGCTGGATGCCGTATGAAAATCGATATTGCTGGTTGACACAGAGATCACGTCCTTGGAAAAGCCACCCAATGTTGTATGGTTGTGGGTGTGGTGTTGTTGGTAATCCCAAATGTTTGATGACCTCTGTTGAGATGAGGTTCTTCTGGCTTCCGCTATCAACAATAAAATGTAGTGGGTTCCCCTTCACCCA
>SNQJ01S0017202.1:34137-46891 GCA_010110895.2 Picea sitchensis
CAAACATCCAGTGGCGAAACATCACATAATACCTCATCCTTGAAGGGCTGGATGCCGTATAAAAATCGATATTGCTGGTTGACACAGAGATCACGTCCTTGGAAAAGCCACCCAATGTTGTATGGTTGTGGGTGTGGTGTTGTTGGTAATCCCAAATGTTTGATGACCTCTGTTGAGATGAGGTTCTTCTGGCTTCCGCTATCAACAATAAAATGTAGTGGGTTCCCCTTCACCCACATCTGTGATTGAAAAAAGTGCTCCCCCTCTTCAGGATATGCTGGTTCTTTTGGTTGAATTGTTGCGATCATGACAATAGAAGTGCGATCTACGTCGATGATCTATCTTATACCAATATTTTTTGAATCAAATTCCGAATCATAGTTCGACTCCTTGTCTTTCATCTCAGCCACCAATGATTGTTTTGAGAAACATTCATCAGTGTTGTGCCAGGGGATTTTGTGGAAATCACACCATTTTCTAGTGTCCTTCTTTGTCTTTCCATTACCCTACTTTTCCTATGGCTTGAACTGGTTTTCTGAAGACTATTTGTTAGGGCCGTATTTACCATACTTTGGTTGTTGTGGATTTGTAGACCCGAACTCCGATTTGTTTTGGTGCCTAAATTTCTGCTTGATTTTGACAACAATAGATAAGTAGCTCCCAGTGATGAGATGTCTAGAAATTCCATTTTAGTTTGGATGTACTTGTGTAGAGCCCCATGGTATTTCAAAACCAAATACCTCTCAGAATATTCAATACGCAACTTGGTGCACAAGGTATGGAAGGTATTGGTGAACTCTGACACTACTTGGCCCCTCTCTTGACGTAGCATGGTCCATCTCATGTACTGGTCATCATAGTTACCAAGAGGGTAATATTGTTCCTTGACCGCATCCACAAAAAAATCCCAAGTGGGCTCGACCCCATATATTCTAGACTCCTTTGTGGAGATTTTCTCCTAGTAAGTTTCCCACCAATGTTTGACATGGGGGAGAGGCTTAAGGAGTGAAAAGGTAATCTTTTCCTTGTCGAAAAAATTGTGAACAAAGAAATAACCTTCTAGCAGATTTAACCATTTTTCTAGGGCATCTGCGTCTATCTGTCCTTCAAATACGAGAATATAAAAATTAACTTGTACCTTGAAAAACAAGGTGCCTCCAAAGTGCTCGCTTGATGAAGACACGTTGGTTGTTATCGACAAGTGTTGAATGATGTGGGAAAAAATCTCCATCATTTCATCCCTTTATCACGTGAGAGCTTGCTCAAGAAATAGATTGATAGAATCTTTTGCTCCGTCATTTTTATTTTCTTTCTCCATGGAGGGTTTCTTGGGTGTGCGAGAGATATTTTCCTCAAGAGAGACAATCTCAAGACCCAACTTTCTATACTCGAACCTCGCTGGGGACATGCACTGAAAAACGATCAAGAGCAGCCTGCTCTGATACCACTGATCTAGATGATTTTCGGCACAAAATGAGAGCGGATATATAACATAGAAATATACAGAGATATTGAAAGAGAGCCAATAATATAACATAGATATATCGGATATATAACAAGAGGCACATATATATAGTAATACACAATTTCAATTAATGAGCAAAATGTACAAAACTGTAGAAATATAGAGCGAAAGACTCACTAGAATGGTGGCAACTTATCTCTGAGAAGAGATGTGACGACTACTCACATTCGCAAGAAGATGATTAAAATGAGGCTCTAAAGGCATTTTTAACATAAAGAAAGTACAAAACCCTAACCTCTAAAGATGAAAAACCAACAGTTTTGTGGACCCCGTTTTGGGTAGTTTGGTGTATCAACTTCCCGGGGGCGTAACTTTGGCATACGATCTCTGTTTGGGGTGCACGATAACTCGTTGGAAAGGTATTGTCGAGGATATTCATTTTAGGGGCTCAATCAAAGGCTTTGGTAATCATTAATGTGCTCTATCATGAAAAACCTTCATTTAGGCCCTCAAAATGGCCCCGAAAGTTTAGAAACTGAAAAACTACTAAAAATAGTAAATTTCCAGAAGACTATTTTGGTCCAGTTGGAATAGGTGGGTGGCCACCGATATCCACCTGGATCATGCATAGTCATAATTCATAATTTTTATTGCATGAGTTGGAGTTGTTTCTCCAACTCTTGAGCAACCTCTTCTTTCAACTTTCCTTTATTATCTTCTGCCACCGTTTTCCACTTGATTGCATCGACCTCGGCTTTCTCTAGTTCCAACATGGTTGCATAAACAAGTTTTTCCACAAGATTTTTAGTTTTAGAGGTTCCTTCCATTGGTATTTCCTCTTTCATCACAATCTCCTCTTGAGGATCCTTCCCTTTTGTTTCTTTTTGTTGTTTAGGACTAAGAGAGTCCTTAACTTCTTCTACTTGGTGTTTGATAGTGAGTGGAGTTGATGGTATTGGGATCCTCTTTTTCTTACTTTCATTGATTCTATTGGACMTCCTCCTTCTAGGATGCACCCACTATGCAGTGGTGATTTTCAGAGGGCTGACTCTAGGGTTCCCTAAAGTAGTTAAGACATCAACCACCTCTTTAACTTCTTCATCTATATTTTGCTTCTTCCCCGTCCTTTGCTGTTTTTCTTTCTTGGGCTTGGTGAGTCTCTTGGGTTCCTCTCCCTTGTTTCTTTCTTCCTCACTCATGGCTGCCTCTACTTCTTCAAAAGTTTGTCTGTACATGTGGATGAAATCTATCCACAAAATTCTATGTTTCAAGCTCCTAAGGTCATCTAAGACTATCAACTTGATGAGGCCATGATGTGCTAGGAATTATTGTTTCCCTCTTTGTACTTTTAGGCTCATCTCCTTGAGTCACTAAAGAAGAAAATAGGGGATACTCAGATTCAGGTGTAGTTCCCGGTTTGTAAGATGCCTTAGTTGATGCAACGATATGAAATGATAGGCATACACTACACTCATCCTACCCTCAAAAGTAATGTATTTGATGATGTGATGTGATACCTACTGCTATGGGTGAGGGAGGATTTCCATTTTTATGCCATTTTTATCCTCATCAGGTTTCTCATTATGGAGGAAGAATGCCTTCTTGGCATTAATAGCTTCTTGTTTTTCTTCTTTGTCCCAAGGAATACCCAAAGGTGAACTAGAAAGTTTGCTGATGGAGGCTTCATTGATCCTGATGGTTAACCCCCTGATTGTAGTCACATATTCCTGATCTCGTATGCTCTAGAGATTTTGAGAAAACTCCATGGACACCTCATCATCAAACCCCCTTAGTGTCTCAAAGTAACCCAACCACTGACATTTTTGAATTTTTTTTACTATCTCAGAGTTGTCATAAACTATGGAGGGCTCTGTTGGTTCCCTTCTCTTAAATCCTACTCCCATAATTGTTTATTAGGAGGATGAGTAAAGGGGAAGGTTGGTTGAAGGATTCCTGTAGAATATTCAGGTTTACTTGCTCCTTAGAGAGGGTGATAATCTAGGCTGGTCTTTAGGTAAGTAGGTGGTCAGGAAATTCAGGAAAATGTTTTTATTAAAGAAAAAGGGTGAGATGAGGGTTTTTATTTGAAAAATTCCAAATAGGTATACTTGTCTACAGTCATTCATGTAGAAACAAATCTTATAGAAATAGAGTTCTACAGGGACTGTGTAAATAGAAAATTCTACAAGGTGTATTTTTGAAGAAGGATGAAGAATTTTAGTGTCGAGAGGGTTCAAGCATATGCTCAACAATTTGTTGGACTGGGAGATCTTGACACATGGGATGTTGGTTCGATTTCAGAACAGAGTCTACATGACTGTAACTTATGGAAAAAATGGGTTTCTGCAGGGTATGTATTGCTTGCTGTTTAAATGACCGTGAAACTTCCTATAAATGACCATGGGTCAAAACACATGAAAAATGGAATGAATGCAACAAATGTTTGATATTGAAGCGATAATTCTCTGTCTAGGGTTTCATTGTTACCTACAGTCTGTATAAATTCTTCTCTTGCATCATCCTCTGGTTGATAATTTTTCTTTCCCTCTTCTCCCATGAGCTTGGAGACCTAATTCCACCCGACTAGAGCCACTCTTCCTCTTCAAATTTGAAATGGTGCTTTGATTCTTCTAACTCCGACTTATACCCTTAAATCATGGACATGACTGCCATCTTATCACAATTGTACAACAACAATTGAATTGTATTCATAATTCCTTAATTTGTGCCTTTTCTCACTCAAAGAGGTAAACCTCCACTTAAACCATTCGATCTCCACATTTCAATTCAAATTTTGGCATGAATTATGCCACCCCCCACTGATAACACATAAACATCCTCGTTTTCACCACCTTTTAGACTTTATGAATGATCGACCATACAAAATAAACATATGTATGAGGCTCAATTAAATGTAGAGAGGGTAAATAATTATGTTTACTTTATTTACCTTTGCATACACATTAATATGCTTGTTCCAGGTGGATGGAGGTGGTTTGTCTTCGTGTTGGTTCCTTTAGAATCTCCTAGAGATTATATCTGCAATGTTTTAGGATATCATGACCTCGAATCATGCTACATGATACAAAACATCATGTAGATATGTTTTTGTCATGCAAAATATTTTCTACAAGATATAGAGTATCCTGTAGAAGTTGATTTTATATCCTAAGGATGTATCGATGACAAAGGATGGATGGAGAAGGTGGTTCTTGTTCTGATATTGATCCTTGAACTGCTGATATTGGTCTTGAATTTGGTTGCCTTGCCTATTTTTTTTTAGAATTGTCCCTGTAAAATTATGTAGAACAACCCGATAGAACAATATGATAGGCTGTTTGCTTTGAGAAAAAAATGTAAAGTGAGATGTGTTGGATATGGAAAGTGGTATGTATGACATGGATGAAGAATATGGATGATTATGACAGGGAATGATATGAGTATGGGAATAATGAAAAATGATATGTATGAATATGGAAATGCTTACTGCATTTATTGAAGGTGATGCTAAATGTTGATTTTTCTCTATGCAGATGGTTGCAGTAATGAAGTCTCTCGTACCTGCAAAAAAAAATATTATTACAACAATTCTTTTATTTTATTTTTTTATTTTTTATTTTTTATTTTTTTATTTAAGTTTTCTTGATGAGGTTATTCATTTATTCTTCAGATATGAGACTACCTCCAGTGGAGGTTTTCACCCTCAAATCTTTCCTAGATTCCTCTGGGAGGTTTTCATCTAGGATTTTTTTTTTTCCATCATGGGGATGGATTGAGAACATGACTGCTATCAATCACATCCAGATTATGTTTTTTCACTGTTTCTGTGAATTCTTCTTTTGTCAGGGGATTATTGTAAGTTTTTAGTTTGAATCCATTCACTAGTAGTGATATTCCTTCTTCATCAATGGTTCTTATCTGCACTGATCGATTATCATAACATTTTTCAATGATGTAGGGCCCTAACCACCTTATCATAAATTTTCTTTTGAAATCCTTAAACCTTGAGTCAGATAACAGATCCCAATCCCCTTCTTTGAACTTTCTATACTTAATCTTCTTGTCATGCCAGTCCTTTCTTTGTTGCTGCACCACTTCAATGTTGAAGAGGGTTTGCATCCCGTACTCATCTAATGGATTCAGTTGGCTCAATATTTCTTTTGTGTTGACTACAAATTCATGTGTAATTCACTTGCTGTTCTCAATGTATGATATTCAAATTCAATAGGAAGCATGACTTTCTTACCATAAACTAATTCGAAAGGACTAAGCCCTGTGGTAGTTTTCCATGTAATGTTGTATGGCCATGTTATTTCAATGATCTTCTTTGACCAATCTTTCTTGTTCATGCTCACTGTTTTAGTGAGGATGTTTTCTAGTTCTCTGTTTGTGAATTCTGCTTGCCCGTTTGCTTCAGGATATTAGGGTGTTGACTTTCTGTGATGGATTTTATGTTCTCTCATGATTTATTCAACAAGCCTTGATGCAAATTGAGGGCCTTGATTCGTGAATATCTCCCTTGCATAACCAAACCTTGAAAATATGCATTCTTGGAGGAGTGATTCTATATTTGATTACGTGGCATCCTTCATGGCCTTCACTTCAACCCATTTTATCTGATAACCTGTGCATACCAAAATGTGATTCTTATGCCCTCATGGAGGGTCAATTGGGCCTATGAAGTCGAAGCCCCACTTGTCAAATTATTCTAATGATACTTGGGGCTGTAAGGAATTTCATTCCTCATTTTTGGTTTCCCCATTCTTTGACATTCATCACAATGTGAAGTATATTGCTGAGCATCTCTATGTAGGGTTGACCAATAATATCCAACTTGTAAGATATTATAAGCTATCCTCTTGGTTGCATAATGACCTCCACATGGTTGATCATGACAAGCATGAAATATATCATGCACCTCATCTTCCCTTATGCATCTCCTCAAAATATGATCTGGAAATAATTTGAACAAATAGCCTGCAACCCAAGTGTAGGCGGAAATTTTCCAGGTAATCTAGCATCTCTCCTTGTAGGAGAAATGTTGAGGAAACTTTCATGTTGTAAGGTAATTTTCTATATCAACAAACTAGGGGGTGTGTATTGATATGGAAAATAGGTTCTCATATGGAAATTGGTCATCAATCATGCCTTCTTCGGTTGGAATTGGTCATCAATCATGCCTTCTTCAGTAGGAATGGTCAACCTGCACATAATAGATCTAGCTAGAAAATACTACACACATTTGCAGAGAGAAATTGAGAAAAAAGAAGCAAGATAGAAAGAATGGAAGAATTCTCATTAACCGTATTCCACACTCAAAGAGTGAATAATTTACAATATATATAGGATAAATGAGTAACTAATGAGCCATAGTGGTGGTCTAGATTGATCTGGACACACACTAACAGTTACAAGAGTAAAATGCCACCTAGACTACTCTCTCAGGAAGTTACGGGAGTGAACTGTCATCTAGCTGAGTTAACTAGTCAAATAGTCTTCAGTTAATTGTTTGAACAAAGAGTAGTGAGTTGGTGATGATCCCAATGTTGCATGGTGACAAAACCAAAGCAACATCTAAACTCAACTCAACTAGTCAAACTGAAGTGTCAACTGAAAGAGAATATTCTCCAGGTGGAATATTCTCCCCTAAAACATAGGAGACTAGATAATGACTAATTATGATTAATAAACAAGGAATAACCTTAGGAAAAATAAATCCTAGGTGTGTGTGAAGTAACTCGAACACCCCCCTTGAACATCACTATGGTGAAAATAAAGAATGGGTCTCGGCTACGAGGCCATGTTAGGAACCCAAATACAAAAGATACACTGAACTAAACGAGGAAAGAGGAAAAACCTCATGGGAACAACCCCCCCCCTCAAATTACAATGCATAAAATAAAAAATGATAAGGAGCAAAAGGCAGTTGCTAAGAAACCATGTCCTTCACTCCAAAAAGACCTCGCAACTGTGCAAGTTTGTGCTCATTGAATATTTTGTTGAAGATATAGATGTCTGCATGGATATTATGAAGTATAAACACCATTTATATGTCCACACATGTCCACTTTATCTTCTTGTAATGAATAATATCCAAATAAATTTTGGATGATACTTTGAAAACCGTGCGACCGTTTCCGAAAAAACGCTGAAATTTTGTTGATTTTAAAACAATCATAACTTCACTTTCCGGACTCCGTTTCAGACGATTTGTTTTTTGAAATTGTATATTTTCCTGAGAGGAATTCAAATATCCAATTTGTTTATGAAAATAGTGCTTAGAAAATATCAGAATGGTGCCTAATGTGCGCAGATCCCTTTTTGTCTCCTGAGATGCATGCATGGTGCATGTGACTCCTGAGATGCATGCCATATATATTCCACATGAATTTCAGAAAATAAATCTGAAATGGAGTAGACATCATCTTCAATTAATGGAATACAAATTTCTTCAAAAACTTTTGTAGAAGACTCTTCATAATAAGAGGCTTGATCTTCTGATGGCTTCTCTTCTGGCTCTATCTGTTCGAACTCCTGCATGAAATATTCACAATATTCTTTATTCCCAAATAGAACCTCCAATCTGGTCCATAATTCATTTGGAGTTAATCCTTGTGATTCTTCATATACTTGATGGAAAAGTTCGGGAGAAACAAACACGCCGATACTTCCTATGGCCATATCTTTTCTATTGAGAAAGTCATTTTTATCATCGATTGAATCAATCTCTACTTCCATTTCCATAGTTATTTGGTACAAGCCTCTACTTCTGAGAAGAAGTAGAATCTTTGGCTTCCATTCCAAATAGTTATGAGGTGTGAGAAGTATTTCCGCCGAAAAATCCATCTTTTGTTGTCTTCAATCTTTTGTACCTGGAAAAAATGATTTGGTGTAGCTTTTTCTTAGCAGTTCATCAGCTCTGATACCATGTAAATGTGTTGAACCTTCACATAATACATCTATCTAGAAAATACTACATACATTTGCAGAGAGAAATTGAGAAAGAAGAAGCAAGATAGAAAGAATGGAAGAATTCTCATTAACCGTATTCCACACTCAAAGAGTGAGTAATTTACAATATATATAGGATAAATGAGTAACTAATGAGCCATAGTGGTGGTCTAGATTGATCTGGACACACACTAACAGTTACAAGAGTAAACTGCCACCTAGTCTACTCTCTCAGGAAGTTACAATAGTGAACTGTCACCTAGCTGAGTTAACTAGTCAAATAGTATTCAGTTAACTGACTGAACAAGGAGTAGTGAGTTGATGATGATCTCAATGTTGCATGGTGACAAAACCAAAGCAACATCTAAACTCAACTCAACTAGTCAAACTGAAGTGTCAATTGAAAGAGAATATTCTCCAGGTTGAATATTCTCCCCTAAAATATAGGAGACTAGATAATGACTAATTATGAATAGAAAACAAGGAATAACCTTAGGAAAAATAAATCCCAGGGGTGTGTGAAGTAACTCCAGCAGTAAGGAATTTCATTTCTCTTTTTTGGTTTCCCCATTCTTTGACATTCATCACAATGTGAAGTATATTGCTAAGCATCTCTATGTAGGGTTGACCAATAATATCCAACTTGTAAGATATTATAAGCTATCCTCTTGGTTGCATAATGACCTCCACATGGTTGATCATGACAAGCATGCAATATATCATGCACCTCATCTTCCCTTATGCATCTCCTCAAAATATGATCTGGAAATAATTTGAACAAATAGCCTGCAACCCAAGTGTAGGCTGAACTTTTCCAGACAATCTTGCATCTCTCCCTGTAGGAGAAATGTTGAGGAAACTTTCCTGTTGTAAGGTAATTTTCTATATCAACAAACCAGGGGGTGTGTATTGACATGGAAAATAGGTTCTCATATGGAAATTGGTCATCAATCATGCCTTATTCGGTAGGAATGGTCAATCTGGACAAGAAATCTACAACTACATTCTGTTTGCCAGGCTTATCAAGAATTGTTAGATCAAACTGTTGTAATAACAAAAACTGTTACACAATATTTTGGTCATCATGATGATGTATTGATAATGGTGTACTCAGGCTGTTCATTAGAACTTTTTCATGAGAAAATTTACTTTCTTCTCTTTGCAAAAATATCATTTTTAAGGAAGGTTCGCAGGCTGCTAATACATTTGCCTGCGAGAATGCATGATTCTCGCAGGCTTCCTTAAGCCAGACTGTGAGGGGTTCGCACTATGTATAACTGCTAGGGTGCGAACACTTTCTAAAGCAAGGAAAAGGATGAGTTCTTGAAGTTTCTAGAAGGGAATCTTCTAGAAGGATGAGATGGCATTCGAATGGTTATCCTAATACTGGATTCCCAGATATTTTGGGATCATTCTTATCCAAGTAACCAATTCATTCTCTCCTATATATTGAGGGAGTTCTCATGGAAAAGGTTAGAAGCAAACAAGGTTAAGAATACATTGGATAATTAGTGAAAGATTGTGTGAAGGACTGATGCTACAACAGCTTAGAACTCAAGCAAGTTTATCAAAGGTGGTTGATATTCTTCATGCAAGTGAGCAAGTGTGTGTGTCAGAGCTAAGGGCCATCGAAAGGAAGTTTGCAACATCAAGGCTCAGGTTGTAATATTTACTTTCCATCAATATGATACAGTAATATGTCCCTTTCCCATAACGTTGATTCTACTTTATTATATAACTCCTTGATCATATACATAGATTCACTATTGAATATATTGTGCTTTCTTCACTTCGATTAGTTTGTATTGTTTTGGTCTTGAATGTACGAGAGAATTGAAGCGAAGTGGGAGCAACAAATACCAAAGGAAGCGATCTTAAGGTATTTTCTTTGATCTTGCCTCCTAGTACATTCAATAGTTAAAATCTAGGGAAATAGTATTATTCTGTCTTTCTTTGTTCTAGATCCAGGTGGATCTAGGGAGATCGGTTTGTGTCCGCACTTACAGATTTATCCAATAACACAAACCATCTAATAATCCTACCATTAAAGTCAGGTTTATTCATCAAATATCTAATGGAAACATGATCTATATGTACAAAAACTTTATAGCCTATCATATAATGTCTAAACTTATTGAGAGCATGAACCACTGCTAAAAATTCCTTTTCTGTAATAGTATAATTCAGTTTTGCACCAACTAAATTTTTACTTATGAAGTAAATTACATAAGGCTTATTATCTTCATCATGTCCTAAGACTTCTCCTACAGACTTGTCTGATGCATTAGTGTGAATGCAAAATGGGACCTTGTAAAACATGAGCAGTTGTGTTTTTTTCCTTGATTGTTTCAAAAGATTGTTGACAATTTAAAGTCCAACAATATTCCACATCTTTGGACAACAAGGTAAACAAGGGAGAAACTATTTTACTAGAATCCTTAATAAACCTCCTTTAATATCCTACATGTCCAAGAAAGATTCTTACATCTTTTGGTTTCAAAGGGATAGGAAGTAAGGTGATGAAATTTTCTAGACAATCTTGCATCTCTCCCTGTAAGATAAATGTTGAGGGAACTTTCTTGTTGTAAGGTAATTTTCTATATCAAAAAACTAGGGGGTTTGTATTGATATGGAAAATAGGTTCTCATATGGAAATTCATCATCAATCATGCCTTCTTCAATAGGAATGGTCAATCTAGACAAGAAATCTACAACTACATTCTGTTTTCCATGCTTATCAAGAATTGTTAGATCAAACTGTTGTAATAAAATAAACCATCTAATCATCCTACCATTAAAGTCAGGTTTATTAATCAAATATCTAATGACAACATGATATATATGTACAAAAAATTTATAGCCTGCCACATAATGTCTGAATTTATTGAGAGCATGAACCACTGTTAAAAATTATTTTTCTGTAATAGTATAATTTAATTCTGCACCAACTAAATTTTTACTTGTGAAGTAAATTGCATAAGGGTTATTGTCTTCATCATGTCCTAAGACTGCTTCTACAGACTTGTTTGATGCATTAGTGTGAATACAAAATGGGAGACCCCAAATGGAACCTTGTAAAACACAAGCAGTTGTGTTTTTTTCCTTGATTGTTTCAAAAGCTTGTTGACAATTTAGAGTCCGACAATATTCCACATCTTTGGACAACAAGGTAAACAAGGGAGAAGCTATTTTACTAAAATCTTTAATAAACCTCTTGTAATATCCTACATGTCCAAGAAAGTTTCTTACATCTTTTGGTTTCAAAGGGTTAGGAAGTAAGGTGATGATTTTGATCTTTTCTTTGTCTACTTCAATCCCTCTGGAGGACAATGATGTCCTAAAACAATCACTTCATTCATCATCATATTGCATTTTTCATTACTAACAGATAGATTCATCTCTCTACATATTTGGAGAACCTTATCTAGATTGTCCAAGACTTCATCAAATGAATTTCCATAAGGGGTAAAGTCATCCATATATATCTCAACTTTATCATGGATGAGTTCTGAAAAGATGTTGAGAATTGCTCTTTGAAAAGTGGCTGGGGCATTACATAGGCCAAAATGTAAGACCTTGTATGAAAATGTACCCCATGGGTAAGCAAAGGTAGTCTTGTCCTGATTTTAATTTGATTGTATCCACTAAAATCATCTAGAAAGGAAAAGTATTGCTTCCCGGTCAAGACATTCAAAACTTGGTCAATAAAAGGTAGGGGGAAATGGTCCTTTCTGGTAGCCTTGTTCAACTTCCGATAATCCACACATATCCTCCATTTCCCGTTCTTCTTTGGAACAATAACTAGAGGGAAGGCCCATTCATTGTCTGATATAAGATATATGAATCTGACATCAAGCAACTTTTGGAATTCTTGTTTAACTGTGTCTTTCATTGCAGGGTTCATTCTTATTTGGAGCTGCCTAACAGGTTTTTAGTCCTCCTTGATGTAAATGTGATGAGTACAAATAGAAGGATGAATGCCTCTCATGTCCTTATAATCCCATGTAAAAGCTTCAATATTTATTTTCAGTACATCTAACAGTTTTTGTTCCGGTTGACTAGTGAGTTTGTTGCTGATTTTGAGTGTTTTTGCAGGAATGATTTCTATTGTTTTGACAGTTGGATCTTCTATCTTAGCAGTAAAAAAATATTTCCATAATTCATTGTTATTTTATGAGGAAATTTCAGATTTGTTATCATCATTTATCCCTTCTATTTTTACATCTTCTGGATATTGATTTTGCAGAAAAATTTAAAGGAAAGTGTCCTCATCAATGGTACTATCACCCAAGGAAGTGTGGATTGTATATATGGGGTAGGAAGTTTTTTGTTTCAGGT
>SNQJ01S0017203.1:0-40868 GCA_010110895.2 Picea sitchensis
CATGCCTTATGCTATCACTGAGAACCTCGATATAAAAAAAAAAACCTTCATTTAGGCCCTCAAAATGGCCTCGGAAGTTAAAACCTGCTAAAAATAGTAAATTGCCAAAATTGCCAGAAAACTGTTTTGAGCCAGTCGAAAAAGGTGGGTGGCCACCGATATCCACCTGGATCATATTTTTAACATATTTTTTCTCAATTATCAATTTTTTAGATTGGCTATAAAAAACAATGCTTTGAAACACGAAGGATTCACCTTCGTTAAAATTCCCAGTAACGGATATTTCCATTGGATGGCTATGGTGGATGGCGTCTCCGGGCTGATGAATGAAGCACATCATGCTATCCATATCAGTGTCAAGTTCCATGTTCTCACTCTGAATTTCCATCTCTTCCACTTGCCCCACATTTTTTTTTCTCTTCTTCTCTACTAGAAGCTTGTGAGAACTATCAATTTTAGAGTGAGGAGGATCGTTATCTCCTCCTCCATTTGAAGAACTCTGAGTTTCTTTGTTGCTGTGGTGGGCCATTGGGGCGATGCTCTGGGATGTCATACTTTTTGGAGTGGTATTTGCGGATTGAAAACTCTTGTCACCGGGGCCTTTCCCTTGTTGTGTGTACAATTTAGCGCATCTTTGCACTGTTTCTACATCGTCGGCATTAGAGGCAGGACTGTTGTCAACACTGTCTATGTTTTTGGACAAGTGTTTTTTTTAAAAAGAATCGTCGAGGCCAAGTGTTTGTAAATGTTGTCGAAAAATATTATAGGGGTCGAACCCTCTTATGATTTCAATATATCTGAGGTTGGACATGGTAGAATGTGCCACGAAATCGTCAATTTTGTTGACGTTTTTCAACATGAACTCCCCTACTTTCCGAGGCAGAGGAATGAACTATTTTTTTTTCTTCCTTTGGAACAGATGGAGCCAATAGATATATTGATGTGCTACTTCTACAACAAACATTTTTTTTGTAATGTGACATGGAAGGAGAGCAAGCTGTTCCGTGGAGCCAAAAATTCTTATGACGGTGTAATTATCCAAATGTTCGAGTGTCCCCTTCTTGTCCAAAAAACTAGTTGCTTGTTCAGAGATGCGGGGAGCATCTTCTCCTAACAACAAAACTTTGAAAACAGACACAAAGCCATTAAAAACATCATAAAAACAGTGGGAAGCCTTGTGCTTCCACAAGGCCTGGTACCAGAACATTACTGGGTGGAATTCACAGTTGACATTCTTGGACAGAGACAGTTGTGGAAATCGACAGGAATGCGCTATTGCAAAAAATAAATAGGATGACATATAAAATTTCTTTTCCCTTTTATAGCTTGACAATTGGGAACAGATTTCATGGGAAATTAACCTGCCCCAATAAAAATGGCTTGTTCGTTGACTGTGAAATACAAAATATAAAGAGCCATCCGAGAAACAGTTGTTGTGGACTCCTGTCGCGTAATTCTTGTAAACAACTGAGCAATTTCGCGGAATGGATTTCTAAATGAACTAACCTTGCATGCTTGTAATATCTTCAGGAACTAGAAGAAGGTTTTCCAAAAAATGGGGTAAGAGGTCCAACTCGTTATTATGTTGTGGTAGGAACTGTTTGCAATATTCTCCTCTGAACATCAATGTTGGCTCCGGAAATTTTAGCATTTGGTGGAAGACTTGAGGTGATAAAGAAACAGAAGAGTGGTCCCGCAGTGGAATAATTCTTTTCTCGAAAATAAATTTATCGGCGCACCAAGAGACCAGGTCCTTACAGTAAAAAACTTCAGGGACACACCCTGCATGAGCAATCCCAGAGGTCCAAATTACTTGATTCTCTGCGACAGATCTTGAGTAATAAGAATATTCCTTGGACTACTAGAATTTTTGGTCCTCGCGCCCAAAGATGTTGACTATATCTCCACAGAAATATTGTCAAGATGATGCCATAGGTTTATGACAACATTGGTTTTCTACAGATGATGGTTTAAATGAATAGTTAGAGCCGATAATTTAACTCTCTGCTAAATCTTGGTTAAATGCTTATGAATGGGAAAGCTCCTCGAGCCTTTTGATGATTAGTGACAATCTGTATGGGTGGTGCATGATGAACTGTTAGTAGTAAAGATTATTTATTTCATATTTAATAATGTGAAGGTGGTGGGTACGCCGAAGACAATTAATGGTTGGAGGTTTCTTGAACGTGCGAAGGCCACGACATGCAAACGGGAGTTCATGATTTTGAAATCAACACTCGGAAGGGATAATATAATTCCCCCACAAATTTTGGTTTAATGCGCATCAATACGAGATATCCTCGAGCCTTTCACTCATCAATGACAATTTATACGGTTCCTGCATGATGACCTGTCAGAATTAAATGCCAATAATTCCATATTTAGAAACAAGATATGTATATATATATATATATACATTTTATTTTATTTTTCTTTTATTATAGACAAGTGTGAAGGTGTCGGAGATGACGTAGAGAAAGGAAAGAATGGAAATCTCTGAAAAGTGGTCAGACAGGATTCAAAAAAGGGTTACAGGGATACTCAGGACAACCGAGTGTTGCACGGTCAAATTTCATGTATCGGAATTTTTGAGTGCAAAATGTGTAAAACGGAAGAGATCTAGATGGGGCAGTTTAGCGACCGGTTTGTATATTTGTGGAATTCCGGCAAAGTGGTTAACTATGGAATAGGGAAATTGCTAATTGCATGCCTATAAATACTATCTTATATATAATTGGCAATTTCTAATTGCAAAGGGGCGCAGACACAGGAAACAATGACTAGGAACTGAATATTTATTCAACCCGTCAAACCGACGATCGACCAAAGAAATTTGAAGAAATGGTGAAGTATGGAAAGCGGCCAGATGAGATTCAAAAGGGGGTGACAATAGTTCCACAAAATATGCGAGGACCCGACGGTTAAATTGTAATTCTCGGAAGTTTTCAGTTCAAAATGTATACCATGGAAGAGGGCATGATAGGTGGATTGTAATACGGAAGAGGGTATGATCTAAGGTCGGTTGAAAATATGTATATCACAGAAGTGATGGTACTATTCGTAGGCCATGAACAACATAAGTCCAATCTAGAGCCTGCCTACCGGGAATTTGTGGTCAGAGAAGTTTATGGGTATGGAATGGGGAAACATTCAGTCGGTATTGCGATAAAAGAGCATGAGTGCAAGTGTGAACTAGGAATATGATACACAAGTTTACTTGGCTCTTTCTTGTATGCTTCATCTGTCAATTTGTATATTGCGAAACTCCGAGGCATTCTATTATCGAGCCAACCGACAAGTCCGGCTATCAATTTGTATAGTGAAAAACTGTGGGTGTTGTTTGAAGGACATGGAACTAAAGAGGAAATGCTTTGCCCTTTAATATAGCTTCTATGCTGCAAATGTGGTAGGGTCAATTTAAAGAAAGGGGAAACAGTCGTTGGAAATGCATGAATCCGACAAGCCATGTAACAAGGAATTTTCAGGAAAAATGATTAAGTAACTAGGAAGAGAAACTATAGGGAATAAAAGAGTGGGAAAATAGAAAGGCGGAAGGTAGTTTTCGTAAGCATGAATTGGTTTCAAAGAAGCCCCATTGTTTTAAAACCATCATTTTCTACTAATAGACAACAAATGCATTGTTGAAGATTAGATTTTATTGCAATGTGTGCGTGTAAGTATGTTCTTGATACATTCTTCCATGACTACAACATATTAGCTTAACTAATAAACTTCATTTTCTACTAGTTGCCAACAAATTCTTTGTTGAAGATTAGATTTTATTGGAATGTGTGGGTGTAACTGTGTTCTTGATACATTGTTCCATGACTGCAACATACTAACTCAAGTATTAAACTTCTTTCATTATGGGTTGTTAGCGTTAAAAATTAATAACGATTTTTCTGCAACATTGTACACTAGTATTGCTATGTTCTATCTGCATTACGAATAGAATTGAACGTTGGTTTGAAACTGTGTAATCCATTTTTTGTTTGCATAAAAAGCTGGTGGATTGACATAGTACATTGTCATATAATTGTTAGATGTTACATCTTAGAAAAAATAACCTAAGTAAACACAATATTGAAGAAGTACAAGAGCACTGAACCATGCCAATGAGAACATGCGTTAAATCCAAAAAAGAAGCAACAAGGAAGAGTCGAAGGCAATTTTTTTAATAGAAAATCCAGTTCTTTATGCCAAACCATTGAATGTATTTGCAACAAACAAAGGCATGGGATCCGCAGTATGCAATATCCTCACAGCTTTCTCCTCGATGAACCATCCTGTGCTAAAATTGATTGTTTTCAGAAGCTTCCCGTGAGAAAGAAGAGGAAAAACATTGTAGGGAAAATGGAATAGCCCTTAGCTGAAACTGCCTCTGCATAGTCCAAAACAATTCAGGAGCACAGGTTGCGCGTGCAATTCCAGAGGCCCAAATTATTCCATTATGGGTGGAAGGAGATGACTAGTAGAAAAATGCCTTGCAACAGTGAGAGTTTTGGACCTAATTCCCGAAGATGTTAATCAATAATTTTTTGGCTTGAAATATATCTCTGGGAGCATCAACATATCATTTATTTATAGTGAAACTCTTCCACCCAGAATAGAACAATTTGGAATTCTGGAATTCCTACTTTCGCGCTGCAAAGTGGCTATTGCGTTTACCATCGGTTTCTTTTCTGAAACTCCTTTTGGTGTTGTCAGGACCGCCATCACCGAGCCGGGAATTTATGTCCATTATGGTTGATTTATATTTGGGTGCAGGAGTGGGAAGATTCTCTACATTGCCATCATCCATTTCCGTATCATCAACCATCAAATCATCTTCTTCCGGCTCAGAATTCATGACATCAACTTGTGCGTCAACCATGAATGCAACTAGGCAGGTTCTCTGAGTAGGCAGGGTTGCCTTGGAATTCTTTGGCTTAAAATATCTCTCTCGATGTACCAAGGGACCATATGCTTTTTTGATCCTGCACGGAGGGAGATGAGTAGTAAGAATATGCCCTGGAATAATGGAACTTCCGGTCATTATGCCCCAATGTGTTTACTGTGGCTGGAAAAAACTGCTGCCACAAGTTATTAAGATTTTATGTTTGCTCGAGATGATGTTTGAAATGAAAATCGAGGAGGGATAATATAACCCTTTGCAAACTATGGTTTAATGTGTATCAATGGAATATCTTCTCGAGCCTTTTGCTGATCAATGATAATCTCTAGGGTTTGTGCGGAATAATTTGTCACCATGACAATTCACTAATTGTACAATTATAAAAAAGTGTGAAGGTCTCAGTGACGGCGAAGGGAGATTAAGAATTAGAAATTTCTTAAACGCACCAACCCGCTGGCACACAAAAAATAGATTGCATCATGTTTGAAATGAATACTTGGAAAGGATAGCATACTTGTGCGCAAATCTTAGTTTAATTCGTAGTAATGAAAAATCTTCTCCGGACTTCCGGACATTAATAACAATCTTAACGGTTCCTACAGGATGAACTACTAGAATTAAAGCTTAATTATTGCATATTTGGAAACAAGTACGAAGGCAACGGTGATAGCGAATTGCGACAAAGCACCAACTAACCCTGGAAACCGATTCCAAGAAATACCTAAGTATGGAAAGCGGCCGAGCAGGTTACAAATGAAAAATGGCCGAAGATATAGCTAAGAGACGTGAAGGGCCGATGGTCATATTGCATCTTAGTGACAGATATCGGTCGTCAATTTGTTTGTCGTGGAATTTTGGTTGTTGTTTGTGCACAGGGGAACAATGAAAGCATAGTGGAGAGAGGGTAATTTGTATATTGATGAACCTGGGGTTCTGTATATAAAAACATGAGACATTGGGAAAAAGGACCAAACAAACACAAAGCAAAAGTATACGAGATGAAGGGGGGTTTGTTTTCAAATTTGTAAATCACAGAAGTTTGAGTGCTAGTCGCAAGCGATGGAACAATGGAAACGTAATGTTAAAGTTTCCTATGTAGGAACCCGTGTTTCAAAAAAGAAAAGCATAGAGAAAAGACAAACTAGAAAATTTCGGAAAAACGAGTAAGACAAACTAAATATGTACTTAGCCACTTTTTGAATCACGGGTTCTCGGACGGGTGGGCTCTAAATTGGGCATCCATTGTTCCCTGGCCTACAAATAGCATTCAGAATTCCTTTATATACAAATTGGCCAGTGGACCTGCGGGGTGCCTCGTTCAAAATTGAACTCCTTTTGTTTCTTTTCATACAAACAGTACTTGGAGTTGCGTGATATAAAAAATTTCATACAGACTCTAGGGTTGGCAGCCTCAAGCGTGCGATTGTGTATGGATGATAATCCATATTAACTATTGGACATTATCTAAAGACATTCTTTTGAATACTAAATTATTAATATTAAATATTGATATTGTACAATTTAATTAGACAAGGAGGTCTATACAATATGAAACAGGGAAGCGGTCGGTCGGTCAGGCTGGTGATATAAAAGTAAGTGAAATATGAATATGTGAATCTGCCAACTTCCTTACCAACAAATTTTCTGAAAATAATGAGCAATACATACAAATCTATTTTTATACAGTATGAACATGAGATTTTATAGAGCATGTATTGTTCTCGCATTCCATACTTAAGCCAATCTTTGGATCGCGGGTACTCGGGTTGGCGGGCTGAAAACTGGGCCTCTATTGTTCCATTAGCTACAAATAACACCCAAGAGTTCCATGATATACAAATTGACAGGCGGTGTTGCGGGCTGGGTTGCTCACCATTGCATTTCTATTGTTCCTTGTCATTCAAACAACACTTGAAGTTCCACCATATACAAATTCACAGATGGACTCCAAGGCTGGCGGGCCCAACCTTGTGAACTTTTACGAATGGTGATCCCTATGAACTATCTAACACTACCAATGGACTCATGGGCTGGAGGGCTCAAAATTGGGGCTTTCTTGTTCTGCGCCCTGCAAATAGCACCCACAGTTCTGCGATATACAAATTGACAAGCGGATTTGCATACTATTTCAATTTTAAGGGCCTCGTGTTGATGTAATAACACAATTGGGCTTGAGCCAGTTTACATTCATTTCTTACAATATCAAAGAGAGAAGCGGTTGTTCAGGCTGGTGATATAAAAGTAATTGAAACCTCAAGCCATGAATCCGCCAACTTCTGGAAGTAGAAGTGTTCCGAAAAATGACTAACACATACTAAGTATGAACTCTTACAAGGTATGGACACGAGGTTCTTATAGAGTTTGTACGGATCCCGCATTTCATACTTGGCCACTTTTTTTATTGCGGTTTCTCGGTATGGCGGGCTCAATGCTGGGCCTCTATTGCTACGTATCCTACAAATAGCACCCAGAGTCCTGTGATATACAAATTGACAGACGAAGCTGCGGACTGGGTCTCTCAAAATCGCAGTGTTATTGTTCAGTTTATTCTAAACAGGATTCAGAGGAAATGAGTAGTACATAGTAAATATGTACTTCTAAAAACTATGGACATGAGATTTTATAGATCATGTACGAATTCCTCATTCCATACTTAGCCACTATTTGAACGGCGAGTTGTCGGGCTGCCGGGTTCTAAGTGAAATCTGAAGTCGTGAATCTGCCAACTTACGCACCTACAAGTTTTCCGAAAAACAAGTAATGCATACTAAGTATATACTCTTATGAACTATGAACATGAGATTTTTATAGAGCATGCACAGATCCACCATTCCATATTTAACCACTTTTTTGGATTGGGGGCTCTCGGGCTGAAAATTGGGTCTCTATTGTTCTGCACTCTACAAATAGCACCCACAATTCCGCGATATACAAATTCACAAGAAGACCCGTGGGCTGGATGGCTCAACATTGCACTTTCATTGTTCCGTGTCCTCCAAATAGCACTCAGAGTTCCATGATATACATATTTACAGATGGCCTTGAGGACTGGCGGGTTCAAGTTTTCCATTGATTACAGATGGATATCCCTATCAACTATTTAACATATCTAAACTCATTATTTTCAATACTAAATTATTAATATTAAATATTGATATTGCATAATTTAATTAGACGAGAAAGTTTTGTACAATCTGGTCGGGCGAGCGATATAAAAGTTTTCTGGCAAATGAGCAATACATAGTAAACATGTACTTTTATAAAGTATGGACATGAGATTTTATAGAGCATATGCAGATCCCTCATTCCATACTTAGGCACTTTTTGGATCATGGGTTCTTGGCCTAGCGAGCTAAAAATTAAGCCTCTATTGTTTTGTGTCCTACAAATAACACCCAGATTTCTGCGATATACAAATTGATAGGAGGACTTGCGGGCTAGTTGGCTCAACATTGCACTTTTATTGTCCCATAGCGATTCCGTATTAATTCCATATTTAGTGACTTTTTTGGATCAGGGGCTCTTGGGTTGGCAGACTAAAAATTGGGCCTCTATCGTTCCACGCTCTACAAATAACACCCATAATTCCACAATATACAAATTGACAAGTGGACCTACGACTTGGTTGGCTGAACATTGCACTTTCATTGTTTCGTGTCCTCCAAATAGTACTCGAAATTCCGCGATATACAGATTGACAAATGGACTCGAGGGATGGCGGGTTCAAGTTTTCCATTGTTTACAGATGGCAATCCGTATCAACTATCTAACATATCTAAAAACATTATTTTCAATACTAAATTATTAATAATAAAAATTGATATTGCAGAATTTAATTAGACAAGAAAGTTTGTACAATCTGGTCGGGCTAGCGATATAAAAGTTTTCCGACAAATGAGAAAAACAAGGTAAACATGTACCTTTATAAAGTATGGACATGAGATTTTATAGACCATATGAGGATCCCTCATACAATACTTAGGCACTTTCTGGATCATGGGTTCTCGGCCTGGCGGGCTGAAAATTGAGCCTCTATTGTTCTATCTCCTACAAATAGTACCCAGACTTTCGCAATATACAAATTGACAGATGGAACTGCGAGTTGGTTCTCTCAACATTTCACTTTTATTGTCCCGTACTGATTCCGTATTAATTCGATATTTAGCCACTTTTTTGGATCGGGTGCTCTTGGGCTAGTGGGCTGAAAATTGGGCCTCTATTGTTCCGTGCTCTACAAATAGCATCCACAATTCCGTGATATACAAATTGACAAGCGGACTGACGGGTTGACTGGCTCAACATTGCACTTTCATTGTTCTATGTCCTCCAAATAGCATTCATAGTTCCGCGATATACAGATTGATAGATGGACTTCAGGGCTGGCGGGCTCAATTTTGCCATTGTTTACAGATGATTATCCCTATCAACTATCTAACATATTTCAAAACATTATTTTCAATACTAAATTATTAATATTAAATATTGATATTGCAGAATTTAATTAGACGAAAAAGTTTGTACGATCTTGTCAGGCGAGTGATATAAAATTTTTCCCACAAACGAGCAATACATAGTAAACATGTACTTTTATAAAGTATAATATGTAGATCTCTCATTCCATACTTAGGCACTATTCTTTCGTGTCCTACAAATAGCACCCAGACTTCCGTGATATGCAAATTGACAGACATAATTGCGGACTGCTTGGCTCAACATTGCACTTTTATTGTCCACTATCCTCCAAATAACACTGCGGACTTGCGGGCTAGCTGGGTCAACATTGCACTTTTATTGTTCTGTCTCCTCCAAATAGAACTCGGGAGTTCCACGATATACAGACTGACAGATGGACTTGAGGGATGGCAGGTTCAAGTTTGTCATTATTTACGGATGGTAATCCCTATCAACTATCTATCATATTTAAAAACATTATTTTCAATACTAAATTATTAATATTAAATATTGATATTGCAGAATTTAATTAGACGAGAAAGTTTGTACAATATGGTCGGACGAGTGATATAAAAGTTTTCTGAAAAATGAGCAATACATGGTAAACATGTACTTTTATAAAGTATAATATGTGGATCCCTCATTCCATACTTAGGCACTTTTTGGATCGCGGGTTCTCGACCAAGTAGGCTGAAAATTGAACCTCTATTGTTCTGTGTCCTACATATAGCACCCAGACTTCCTTTATATACAAATTGACAGGAGGACTTGCGGACTGCTTGGCTCAACATTGCACTTTTATTGTCTGGTGTCCTCCAAACAACACTCGGAGTTCTGCGACACACAAATCAACAAGACTCCACGACTGACAGGTTCAAGATTGCAATTGTTTAGGGATGGTCATCATATCTAACTTTATCTAAAAACATTATTTTCAAATACTAAATTATTAATATTAAATATTGATATTGTACAAGTGAATTACATTAAATTATTAAAGGATGTTAAATCGCTTATTTTTTAAAAAAGTGAAGGAAACAAAATAAAGTTTTTTTTAAATTCCATCACCGCAAGCATAACAAGGACCAATTTGAATTTTAAGGGCCTCTGTCCATATGATAGCACAATTTCACTCCGCACAATATATATTCGTTGATTTCAAATTATTCGAGGACATTAATTTTACCAAGTTCATCGAGTAAGCAAAAGTTCCAAAACAACAACCAATTTAAATTTTAAGGGCCTCTTGTTGATATCATAGCACAATTGCACTTCACACACTATATATTCGTTGATTTCAAATTATTCCGGGACAATAATTTCACCAAGTTCATTGATCAAGGAAATATGCTAAAACAAGCCACATACTACATTTGTGTCAAAGTGCCATAGAAATTATCAGGTGGATTTGCAGGCCAGCTGGCTAAAAAATTCAATTATATTGTTCTGTGTCCTCTAAATAATATTTCGAGTTTCACGGTATACAAATTAACAGACAAAACACATAACCAAGAACCAACCAAACTTCAAATAGACCGCAAGCAAGTTCCTAGAAGGTTCCATAGAGCAGAACCCATCGACCTTTGCACCAAACAATTTGATATGCAAAGAAAAGACGTCGCCACATTCGTTTTCTCTTGCATCTGGTATATGTTCGCAGCAGAAAAAAAYCAGAGCATGGGATATATGGGGTTTTCTGCCATGCTAATCTTATGMGCGTGCAATCCCAACTAGCCAAGTCCAACGAACATTCATCTGGATGTTGAACAAATGTTATAGAGACACCTGAGGTATTTTATTTTCCTGCCAAAGTTTGATATATATATATTCCCCTTCTTCAGTCATTATGCAAAATTGCATTGTCCTCATTTAAGGTGAATTTGCTATGTATCCGAAGATCCCACAACATGTAGACACTACTTGCCTTTTTCTTGTAGATACATTTCATATGACAACTCTACCAACTTAGGAAGCACATTTTGTAATAGAGGTTGCCTAACCGTACAATGCACGRTTGTGTTTCCCACGGTTCGGATAACAACATTGACGCAATGCCCATATATATATGGACATTTTTCACCACATCGCAGACAATCAATCGTATCATCACTTATCAAAGCGGAGGCAAAAGCAAGGGAGTTGCATTTTGTACATACAGGTTCAAAGGGGGTCGAGTACACATTGGCTACAACTAAAACACCTTCAACCTGGGAACGTGAGCATAGGAATTAATACATTGAACAATATAATACAGAATTGCACCCCCCCCTCCCCTTACAAAAGAAAATAAAAATTAAACAGGTCACAGAAATTTGTTGAAGGTTATTTCTATAAACAAAGTGAGGATGATTTTGTGGATGTATATGCACAACAGTTGTAGAGCTAGCTAGTTTCTTCAGATCCTCTATTATATCTTCTCGCAACTCTGTTACAAACATTTTCTGGGTTGTCCGAAAGATCCTTTCTCTAACATCCCTCTTCTTTGTTATATTTTTGAACAACATAAGTGGAATTTTCCCTTTATGCAATTGTTGTTCCATTGACGAAAACAAATCTGAATACGTATCAAACAATTGTAGTTGCAACATCGAACAGTGAAATATCTGTGTAAGTTATCCGAGGTACATGCACATGCGAAAGTAAAGGACAAAAATGAATATGAAAAGAGGTACCATTGCCTTGTCCCTGTCCGACTCTCCATCCTTTATATGGAGAACATGTTGTGAGCCAAGTTTTCTCACCAGTGTGACAACTACCCTAGTCATTCCGATAGGGTAAATATCAGTGCTCTATGCAAGTTGGCTGATAGTCGAGTCTGGGATGAAATGATATTCTGAACAAACAACGAGAATTTTTTCCACAATTCTTGTTTCGTTGAGAGAAATAATCCTATCGCAATCACCACGGTCATATACTATTTTGGGCAATATATTAAAATTTGTAATGGATATCCCATTACGTGACAATATATTTTCTGCATGTTTCTAGACAAGTTGTGGAGGAACAATTAGTGTCACTGTCACCATGGCCTCCTTGCCTATCATGTCGGCACACATAATGGATCTGCTTTTGTTTTCCTTGTCCAAGTAGGTGCTATACATGACCATTATGTTCCGGACGAACACTTGTCTAGTTCAGCGGCTATTCAAGCCCTTTATTGATAGTACTTTGGATGTCACAACTTTAGACCTGGTGACATTTTTTTAACAGGAAAACTAAAGTGAAGGGTAGTGTGCAATTTTTTTTTTGTATTCTTCTTTCACTGGCATAAGTCTACAAGTACACGCATAGCTTTGATGAACTATGGAGCCAGAGTTTCACAACCACACCTCTTAGTCTACAGAACATGCAACACGTTCAATGTCTCACTTGTACTTGTTGATACTTCCTGCGAGCTGCAAACCATGTATTGCAGATGACATCAACATATTCACCATGTCATAGATGAATATATACTTGAAGATATTTGTTTAGTAAACATAGTAAGAGCAGAGCGTATGCATCTTTACCTTTGGCCTTATCATTCTGTTGATGTCTGGGATGACTGGTTGCTTATGGCCATGTCACTAGTCTAATTTTTCCTGATGCAAGCATGTGTAGATGAACATCACACTAAGCAAATGAATTAGAAAACAAAAGGGATAATAGAAAATGGAAAAAGTAGAAATAGGGAGGGAAGAAAGGCCCATTACTGGCAAGTCATCGTTTTCAAGTCTAATATTATATGCCCTCACCCAGTTTGTATATTTAATTTACCATCACACTTGGTATACCTTTTAGAAGATTATACCACAAAACCCTCTGCTATTGTACAAAACAATTCATCTCCCTGTCTAAGCAACCTGTTTTTTCCAAGGCAACAATGTCGAATATGCAATGGACATGAAGCCAACTTAGTATGAAGATAGACATCTAAAAGAAAGAGAAACAAGTATATTTACCGGCCAAAGAGTCCATCATCCTGTCCAACCATTATGTTTGTTTAAATGCATCAATGCAACGAAAACACAACGGACATGAACTAGCTTAGTATGCAGGAAGGCATGTATTGAAGATAACTTATAATGAAGACAAACATGTAAAAGAAAGATAAAGAGGGTTATTTACCTGTGAAAGAGCCCATCCTCATCTCCAACTATCATGTTTGTTTAAATGTAGCAATGCAGCAAGAAAACAATGTAAATGAAGCAGGTTAGTATGCAGGAAGGCATGTAATGAAGATAACTTACCATGTAGGAAGGAACGCAACATGTACATATAATAAACTAGGTGAAG
The DNA here is from genome assembly GCA_010110895.2 of Picea sitchensis. NCBI lineage: Eukaryota > Viridiplantae > Streptophyta > Pinopsida > Pinales > Pinaceae > Picea > Picea sitchensis. The sequence goes on from SNQJ01S0017203.1 coordinate 13,622, forward strand.
ACATATACAAACCATAAATGAAATACAAAACAACATAATATGAAATAACAGTACAATCATGCACCTTTCTATATCCTCTTCAACCGATGCAGTGAAGACTTCCTTGTTTTCTCTAGCTATTCTGTTTGTTTGAATGTGGGAACGAACAAAATACAATGAACATCAATGGAAGTTGGTATCCATCGAAGAACAAGAAATATGTACATACAGTAAAAAAGACTCAACGAACAGTCTAGAAGATAGGCAGAAACATGAACCTTTGCACTTCTCTATCCATGGCTGTAAACGTGTAAAAAAAATTCCCTGCCCAAAATATATTACAACGCACAAAATATCATGCAATTGCATGGCCGTAGCTAAAATGTTTCTGGTTTTCCATGGAAATTTATTCAAATATGCTTCCATCGATGGAAATACATGTTCTTTATCCTCTACACAGATTGATGTGCCCACGATACAAGTTTTCAGTTTTCCGTGGAAAACTACCCATATATGCTTCCAGACATCCAAATATAAACTTGTAGAATCTTTGTTGCACATATCATATCTCAAGCACAACATAAATTGTAGCGTGCACACACTAGTCTATGTAGAGGAGAAAGAACATGTAATTTCATATCGACACATCTGACCATACATGGTTTATAAATGTAGCTTGCATATGCTTTATTCCAATAAAAAAACAACAAATATTGCAATTTCACATGTAATCCTCGAACAATTTTGCATGCAACTATTTTCTTTCATGGCAGCACTTAAGCACCAGCAAAATCTCACAGACTAATAGATATCGGCCTTGGAAGACAAGGAAAATAACACAACTGCATGTCGACTTGTGGGTGCAGGAGCTAAACACCGTAAAGCGCCCCCAAAAAACAATAATAATCCAAAAAAAAAGAAAAATGAAAAGCTCCAACCATCGTCGTTGGACCCCAGCCCTGCAAGGCAAAATCAAACAAAATAAAATAGCAAGCACCAAACCAGCAAGATAGCACGAACAAGCCGAAATGCACCCCGAGGGCCCCAAAGCTCAAGCTCGAGGAAAACAAACATAACCAGGAACCAACGAACCAACAAAAATATCTGAGCCAGCAAACAACATATGCATCTCCAATGATTACGAAACTGTAGCCCAAGCACAGAAGGAATCAGAAACATACGAGGTGCATGCCACTATAAATAAGAAAACATTCTTACTTGCAAACTGAAAACACTGAACAAAAAACAAGGAATACAAAATGAAACTATGGCATCGAAACTTACTCCGAAATGTTGAAATGCATAAGCGTAGGTCAAATCGTGAATGAAACAACAACAACCAGCAACCGACAAACCAACGAAGAAGAAACACTCACCGAACCGGTAAACAATGTATGCAACTTCAACTAGTACGAAATTGCATTGCAAATGCAGAAGAAGGATGAAACATACAATGGCTATTGAACTGGTGGTGGACAAACAAGACTCTGCAAATTCACTGTAACTGTATAGAAAATTTCGACGAAAAATGTACTCTGAGAATCGTATTTACATAAACATTTAAGGTTTTCAGGTTGTCTAAGGACCTCGCGGTATGCAAACATTTAAGTTGTCAGGGATATTGGAGGACGTCGCGTCATGTAAACATTTAAGTTGTCATGCCTATTGAGGCATCTCAGAATAAGTGTCAATACATTTCAACAAAAATACATTCGACAAACACGCTATAAAATTTGGAATTCTCAATCACTATAAAGCTTGGATATCAAAACATTTCAATATGCTTAGTACATATCAAAACTTACGGATATATTCAACTAGCAGAAAATGCTAATACAAACATTCGAACTAATGATATCATTAATCCACCTTCAAGCAATACAGAGGAAAAATATATGATTAAAAAATACTGTATACGAGAAACAGTTTGGATATGTTGCCATATAAAACATTGGGAATAGCAAAGCCGACAATAACACCTCCAATCTCTTATCCAATTAGATCAGTAAATATATGGTACTTTTTATTATATAAAAATACATGCTTTTAATTCCATAGCTCCAACAATAGGCATTGTGCAAATATTTCGGTTCAAAGGACAAACTAATAGGTAGTCAACGAATTATCGATCGCTATAGTCCCTCTATGCCTATATTCAGCTAGCAGAAAATGATAATACAAACATTCGAACTAATGCTAGCATTAATCCACCTTCAAGCAATATAGAGGAAAAATATATGATTAAAAAAGACTGTATACGAGAAATTTTTTGGATATGTTGCCATATAAAACATTGGGAATAGCCATATAAAACATTGGGAATAGCAAAGCCGACAATAAGACCTCCAATCTCTTATCCAATCAGATCAATACATATATGGTACTTTTTATTATATAAAAATATATGCTTTTAATTCCATAGCTCCAACAATAAGTATTGTGCAAATATTTCGGGTCAAGAGGCAAACTAATATGTAGTCAACGAATTATCAATCGCTATAGTCCCTCTATGCCTACGACACAGACTAATAAAATATAAAATTTTGGAACTCTGAACTAGTTAAGGAGTAAAGGTTTTTTTAATGATTCTTTTTATATTTTGAATAAATCAAAATAAAAAATATTAAGATTTGAATTACTTATATTTCATATTTTGAATAAATCAAAACATAAAATATTAACTTATTTGGATTATTTATTTATGTTTTACACCTTAACTTAAATCCATTTTAACATGATTTGTTTTTGTTTTTTAAAATTGAAAGTAGTGTTCTTATAAATTATACTTTAATAATTATCAAATTAAAAAATTGTATTTAAAAGTGGAAGTAGCCTTTAACCTAATAAATTATACTTTAATAATTATCAAATTTAAAAAATTGTATTTATAACCATTAATATTTATTAGTATTAATATTAATATTATATAGATAATTAAAAAATTGTATTTATAACCATTAATATTAGTATTAATATTTTATTTATAACCATTAATATTTATTAGTATTAGTATTAATATTAATATTATATAGATAATTAAAAAATTGTATTTATAACCATTAATATTTATTAGTATTAATATTAATATTATATAGATTTGTAAAACATTATTACATTACTACATTTTTAAATTATACTTTAATAATTATCAAATTACAAAATTTATTATAACCATTACTATTTATTACTACATTTTAAAATTATACTTTAATAATTATCCAATAAAAAAATTGTATTTATAATCATTGATATTTATTAGGATTAATATTAATAATAATATTGTATAAATTTGTAAAACATTATTACATTAATACATTTTTTACAAGTGTTCACATATTATAAATTTAAATATTCATTTATGTAAATTATAAATGATTTAATAAATATTATTCATTTTTAATTTATTATAAAAATTAGGTTTTGCAATTTTATTTAAGTATATTTTATATAGTTATATTAAATATTAAATTTACAATAATATTTTTTATATTTATTATTCTTTTATTCTTTTAAAAATGTTTATATAATATATTTATATTTTGATGTATAATTCAACATCTCTATATTAGATTACAATATTTCACTTTACATGGTATGACAAAAAAATTTAGAAAATAAGTTGATAAAGATATATATGGACTAATTCATAACAATAACTAAATAATTACATTCTCTTCGATGCAAGGAACTACCTCATAGACATAAAGATCAAATGGATGTAAAGAGTAGGAAAAAAAAAGATATCATTGCATTCTATGTATATTACATATTGATACAAGAGAATCTTTGGAATTATAGCTATCCCTAGCATTGTGCTTATCTGTGGACAACTATCCTACACATTTTCTTTCATTTGCTTAGTTTTGATTCTATTTTATGATTATAATTTTTTTAGTGTAGTGAAATATTTATTGTCCTTAGTGAACTTTTGTCACCAATCTAGTATGAAGCATTGTATGTGTAATTTGAATAGTTAAGTTAGTTGTAAGGCCAAAATTAAGGAGGACCATGTGTTTTACTCTTTTATTTATTTATTTATAGTATATGTCATGCCCATTTTTTGGACATATCTCTTTATCTCCATATTTGTTTCTATATAGAATACAATCATTCAAAAACGTGTGATACAATATGTACTCAAAACCCAACATTTTTAGCATTTTCATTGCATGTACATAGATATCGGGCAAGACATTTTCACTTGAAAGAACCTTATGTTTAAGTAACATGGAATTAGTGGGAAATAGAAATGTCCACTATCATTAAGCATGAATAAAATCAACCATTTTATTCCTTCATTGTGTGACAAGATTCCTTAAAAAATTAGGGGACTTAATGGGTAGTGTAACACCATGTTTCCCTCAATTTGTAATTAATCATAAAATAGGAATTACCATGCTAATGCATGAGCACAATGTAAATGTATTATTGTTTGAGTTGCCAATAATTGACTGTGGGGGTGAAGCCTTGAAAGTATTGGCCATGATATCACTAGAGGAAGAATGTGAAAACTATACAAGAGGGTTCATATATCAAATAACCCCAAGTTTCCCTTGATGAGGATGACAACCTCCTTCGGATCGCAAGGAGAGAAATCAGTCAATGAAGAAAGGACCAGTGGTTGAATTATCAACCACCCCATGAATGGAAACATGGGTTGTCAGCTCGAAGTACCACAGGGACCTAGAGACCCGAGCTTCCTTCTGACAGAAGGAACAGGATAGGTCGGAAAACCTTCCAAGGTAAGAGGGATACACACGGGAGAGGAGACACCACACAAAAAGAGTGTAAGCTCACAAGGGAGATGCGCGGAGCTCTCCAGGGAGTCACGAACTAAAGGCCGCGATCTTGATGTCGAGGAGCATCTGAGAAACATTGCCAAGGCCATAACCGAGAGAGAAAGCTCTGAGTTACACAGAACAGGACCCAAACAAAAGCAGAAAAGGGGGAAGAACCCTCGAGAAGTGTGAGAATTACCTGGTGATATCATGGCTTGGCACGAGGGTGGCCAGAGTAATAAGAATGAATGCCTTTGTGCCTATGGTCGGGTGGAAGGACGAACACCCACAGTCAGTTGGTTGGCGACAACCTGTAATAGATAAGCGATTTCCTACCTTGTGTAATTTAGCTGTAACTATGTATGAATTGGTTATACTGCATATGCCTTCAGGAATGTGAATGAATGCTTAATGGATATACTGTATCCCTTTTATTTCTGCGTGGTTGTATAATTAGGCAAGTAAGGAATTATATGGTTCAAACATGACTTGTTCTCATAAACTCTTGAGTTTTGTAGTGTCTTAAGCTAGAGCCACAAACTGTGAGCTCGTTGACCTTAGGCGTAGTTGCATGTACGATGGTTTACTCACCTAATCGTTCTGAGTCCCTTAGAGGACAGAGTTTGTTAAGCTCATGAGAGGTAGTGCAGATATGTACAGGCTCTATGTGATCAAATAGAACCCAGAACCCCTTGATGAAGGAGCACAATAGTTGTGCTGAAGACTCTTCTAAGAGTCAAGTCCAGGAGAAAGAGCACAAAGCTCTCAAGTCCTTCATAGCTGACGAAGATCAGGAAGGATAGCGAGTTTCAAATATCAAAAGAGAGTACCCTTTCGTTTACTAGATGAATGAACGATATCCTTTCAGAGAATGTGAGGTCTGTCACGACCGTTAGATTGGAGGAAGGAATGAAAGCGTTAATAACTCGACCCCTTCAGCCTTCGCAAGTAGCAATGGGATCCAGGACCGTATATCCAAGGATCTATCGGAGCTCTATTGACCGTCGATCTTAACCCTTGCATAGGCAAGAGAGTGGACTCGGCGAAGTCCTGAAAGTCCTGTAGTATTCAGAACCATCCATCAGCACATGACACGTGGCTACCGATCGGCGTTTCGGCGTTCGGGAAACCATAGCACAAGACCCCTCGTCTTCGCAAGTCACGAAATCCTAGTATACGAAACACCGACATGCTCCGTGGTTGAGACAGTTTAGTGTGAATAAGTTTCGGCATTCCGACACTTGAGAAACCAGAGGGCAAGACCCCTCATCTTCGCAAGTCACAAAATCCCAGTATACGAAACCCTGATGTGCGATTAAGATTGAGTGTCTTTCAACACCCTTAAGCTCAGGAGGGATAGTGACTGTTAGATCCAGATCAACGAGGTTCGTTGATCTCATACACGAATTCCTGTATCGAAGTTCAGGGAATGGAGTGACCAGTGGTTTGGGTCGCTACATTTCGAGATCCCGGTTACCGAAATCCTGATATGGCTAGGACTGTCGGATCAGGGGGAGATTCACATCCATCGATCTCATCAAAGGTAAGATTTCGGGTTTTGGGGTTTGAAGAGTCAAAAGAATTGACTCTCTTGCATCCCTGAGTCACGAAATGCGAAAGGATCCTCTTGGCTTGGCTTGTGCTAATAACCAAGGATCACATGGAGGTGGATAAGGGAAGATCTAGGCTGCGCTAGGCCCCCGTAGGAATTCAGGGATTCTATCGCTTGAGGAAGAGCGAAAATTTTATTTTCCCCGTAGTGGGTATGTGACAAATTGGTATCAGAGCATGGTTACAACACTTGGCCTGCTTGGGCTCATGCATGAGTTGCAAAAAGAGATATCGTTCTCTGTATTACTCTTTAAGGAGAAGGACTACAGAATTGAACATGTGATTTTTGGAATTATTGTTTAATTTCAGCAGAGGAATTTCTTTAACCCCCTTTGTTAAAATGGTAACTACTCTTATAGGAGTAGGGATGCACTGATCAATAATATTGATAAGACCTAAGTATGAATAAAAGAGGTGGAATAAATTGTGCTATGAAGCTGCACGAGCCAGAAAAGGGACATGAATTGAGTTTTTCTGTTATAGTGTGACGATGGATACCTACTAAAGCAGGTAAAGTCTCTTGCAATTGAGATGGTTGGTTAGGTAAGAATTAAGATCCACATGAAGAACTCCTTCATGATTTAGGAAATCTGGTAAGGACTCGTAGGATCCTTAGAAATTTATAATTATTGTATTACTAAAAGACTAAACCCTCAACATATAACTCCTCGTGATTGAGAGGGTTGATGAAAATATGTAGGGTCAGATTATCTGACCTATAATGGTTAGAATCGACAACAAGGATAATCCATTTAAACAATATTAAGAGGACTCCTTTGGGACTATTGCTAATTCCCAAGAGTGACCCTTGTTGGTTGTTCCCATAAAGAGAGGGTAACATCCGTATGAGTTATGACTATGATATTAGTCTCGTAAGTAACTTAAAATCTCATAAAAGATAGCGGGGAAATTTTGTATGCCGAGTGTGCATATAGAGCACAAGGAGTGCATATAGAAACAAGCTTGTGTTAAACTTTGAAATCTATGGAGGTTGAACACAAAGGTTGATTCCAGAAGAGTTGATGCCAAGTTCGTGGTTGAAAGTCATTGAAAATCTGAACGGATGGTGGAATTCTCGGAGGGAGGAATACCGAAATTCCATGAATCGTTAGATATATTAGATCAATAGAGAAGATAAGGATGATAACCTCTCATCACTCACAAACTTAGGAGGAATAGTATCCATTAGATTGGAATCAATGAGAGTCGTTGATCTAGAGCTTTGAGGTTTCGACTATTGGGAAAATAGAGGCGAAGACTTTCCCAAAGTCACGCAAGGTAAATCATTGATTCAATCAGGGCCGTTTGTTAGCGGATGACTTGAACTGTAGATCCGGTGTAATCGGATCTTCAGGAGTCAGAGGCTTAGAAGTCAACAGGCAGAGTTTTGAGAACTCTCATTTCACGAAATCGTGACATCCAACCTGAGCCGTTGGATCGATACAGGCAGTGGATCATTGATCTGACGCATACACATTTTGGAAATTCAAAATCGGGAGTTAGGAGGTGAAGACTCCACCAGAATCCTGAAAGGTGGAAAGTCGGGATTCGATCTGGACCGTTGATTGGCAGAGAGATATGGACCGTGGGATCAAGGTTGTTGGACCCTCGTGGATCAGAATTTTGGGAAACGGTGGACCATTGTCCGTGGATTCGCCGAAACACAGGATTCTGACGCGTGTCTAGGAATTGACCCTAGGTTTCAAGAAAAGGGTCATGTGAATAAAAGAGCCAAGAAAACCTTAGCCTTAGTCTTTTGGGTTTTCATATTTTAGGGATCGAGGAACTAGAGTTCCTTGCAACAGGAATCCTGAAATCGCGAAATGCGAAGCGCCTTTTAGTTCAGATCATGGTCACCATCGGTGTCACGTGAGGAGAAGGACTGAACTAGTATGATGAATACTTAGCTGTGTTCAATTGTACTTGAGTGCATGAGTTTAATTCATTGTGAAGCTTCATAATAGGAATCCTGATATTAATACCGGTAAGGTATGAATGATATTAAACGTGCAAGTAATGCACATGTATGATGTAAGAGTATAAGTATACTAGATACCCAATATGATTTCCCTGATGAGTGAAACGTGAAGCAAGTATTTCTCTTGTCCAGATTAAATGAATACTATGGAGGCATAGCTGACTCCATTCTGGGGAGTCATGAAAGTTATGTTCCAAATAATAGCCTGAGGGGAATGTATTCCATTTCCTTAGGAAGTACCAATATAATTAGATGAAAGGGTATATGAGCAAAGATTATCTCTTGTCATAATAAGAGACAAATGATTATGCCTTTGAGCATCACATGAGAAGGATTGTGAATGAATCAGAATTGACTGATCTTAATAGTAAATATGCATGTGGGTTGTAAAATATACATATGGCAACTGCACACAGGCTTACAATTATGAGTATAGCTAAGTACATCGTGGATGTAAGTTATCAAAAATCTAGAACATGTGCCGATGCATAATCTGGAATACATACCAGAAAGGTATGTCTATGTCCCTTAAAGAATGATTATTAACAAGCTGAAGCTAATTCGAGCTTGAGGCCATCACAGATAATGATGGATATGAAACAAGGAAGTTGCATACCGAAGGAGTTCCCAATGGAGGAACTATGTAAGGACTTTGTCATAAGAACAGAGTCACAACCCTAATAATTTTTTAAGGTTGGACAATGGGCTGCAAGGCCTGTCCATATACAAGAATCTTGGATTACATTTTGAAAGAATCATGTAATTATTACAAGACTAACAACTGAATATTGACCATTCTGATAACCGAATGGAAGTGTGTAGGATGCACATGTTCATGATTCATTATGAGCAAAGAGTTTCTATTAAAGCATGCTGCGGTATCCCAAAAAGGGTTAGGGTGAGGCCTAACCAAGGCGGATCAAGGAAAAGAGTAGGAAGATCCCGACAGGGAGTAGAATTGCAAAAGTAGAGAAGAGACAGTGAGGCCTTAGAGATAACTTGGCTAGGTTGAAAAGTCTGGGGCTATGTAGAAAGAATTTGAAGAAGGGGAGAGCCCTCAATTATTTCCTTGTTGTGCATTATGTTTTCTATGGGATGAGAAAGCTAGTACATTGATGAACGAAAATGTTTTGACACTATAGTGATGATGGTTGTAATGTTATGAAAACGATTGAGAACTATTTTGTTGCACTCATGAAAACATTAAGGATGGTGTGATGAAGTACATACAGATATGTTGGGACATGTCTGAAAATATTTTATTAATTTAAATTCTATGGTACTTTCATTTTAATTTACATGATGACTAATGTGCCTATGGTGTATTTCATGTGTAGAAAGAAATAAGATTGGAACTATTGAGAAAGACAGTTGCCAATAATGAACAACCTCAAGCAGAGGGTGACCATGGGAAGTTTGTGGTCGAAAGATTGTTCACAGGACTGTGAAAATCCTGCTAAAGCACTGTTGATGAGGTAGAGATCCGAAAGAGAGTGCTAGCAGCCAAGAACCGGTATAAAGATATTTGTGCCTATGTGGCACAAGGTATGAAGGGATTTGGTAAGAACCACTTCCGAAATATTTTATTGTCTCATGTTATGTATGAAAATTGAAAGGGCAGTGGTATGACATGGATACCCAAGTAGGGTATGATTTAGGAAGGAGAACCTAAATGATGGAGGCGTGAACCTCTGGTACTAAAGACTGATTGTAACCCTTGGAAGAATTCATGAACTAATATTTCATGAACACATGGACCAATCAAGGAATGATTGGAAACAAAAGTGCTCATAGATAGCACGTTGCATGGAATTACTTCAAGGAAATGCATATTTGCATAAAGGACAAACAATGGATTTCCCATTGAGGAAGGAGGACCTTCCAACATTTCTACTCACATTGTATAGGTGTTAGAGAAAACCAAATTTGGGTGGCCATGAGTGCTGGCACCCTGGTTATTAATGAAGGCATAATGCTTGGGTGCATTCATGCGAAACTTTTAAGTTTCATTTGTACTAATTCGGGATCGTGATCGACCTATAGCAGGAAGCATGGTCTTGTTGTAAGAATGAAAGAAAACAAATAAACCATATGAGGAAAAGGTTTGTTAAATTCCAACACCCCATGGCCAATAACCTGTCATAAAGTGTGACGAACTTGAAAAACAATGCAAAAATGCATTGGGTATGAATGTGGCCATGGATATTGGCACAATTGTTAAAACCCTTTTGAAATGTTGAATTACGTTTTGAAAAGTTTGGTATGTTGAGATGAGACTAACAGTTTGTTTGGTTGTGGAAAGAATGAATTGCAGGAAGCAAAGGGTCATGGATATGGTAGTGAGGTAAGACCATAGGAAAGACCAATTTCCTGTTGAGCCAAACTGCAAGGAATGGTATTTCCATTTTGAGAAAGTAATTTAAGTGTTAAGGATGCATAATTCTGAAATTGTTGTGACAATGTTGTAAAGGTGCAATAGAATGTATATGCATGGAAAAGATAACAAGTTGTTTGGCCGATTGAAGTTGAAAGTGTAGGAAGCAAAGGGGTCTTGGATATGGCAGCATTGTAAGCCCATAACAAAGGGCAATTGTATGTTGAGCCAAACTGTTATGGGAAGGAAAGTCCCATAATTATGAATCTGGTTCCTGTGCAGAACAAATATGAAAACAAATCATGAGATTGGAAAATCTGTTGGTGATAGATTTGCAATAAAAATTCTAAAAGTTAGAATTTATAATGATGTCTCATGAATTTTGTATACCTATGATACAGGTGAGAAGAAAAGACATGTCCAGAAAGGACATATGAGGGATGTCAAAGATGAATATGATGAACATGGCTACTACTGAACCATGAAAACCCCGTGATAAGACATGATCGCCTGAAAATTATTTGTTGAGGTAACACAAGCCGAAGGTACGCCTCGGCAGAGAAAGTCTTAGGGATGCCTCGACTATAAGACTCGACAGAGTCTCTAAATTTTCCTGTGCGAGAAAACCTTGGCAGGGCAATATGGATGCCTGAGCTTGGGCCTGGAGGGTGAGTGACCACAAGGAAGAGGATACCTTAATAATTTATGTAAACTATTGGGATCATGCACACAATGGGTAGTTTCCCATGCCAAAAAACCTTGGAAAGGAAGATGAAATCATGATATCTCTTGTGAACTATTGAATCAGAATCATGCACCCAATGGGTACGTCAAGGAAAGCGATGAGCATGGATAACAAAACTACCATGTGGATACAGATCCACAAACTACACAGATAAGTATTGTGCTAAGAATATGAAAATTTCCTTTTGAATTTTGAACAAAAGTAAGATGTTTTCACACAAAATTATGATTAATGTGCTTGTTGTCCAAGAATTATTGAAGGCAGATGACGAAGACTAAGATCCTGAAAGAGGACTTGATCGAGGACGAAGGTCAAGACTTCTGAAATGGCTGAATGAGAAAGGCAGATAGGTGTTTTTGAGGAAGAACACCGAGGATGGTGTTCCTTTAAGGGGGAGGGAATTGTAACACCCTGTTTCCCCCAATTTGTAACGAATCATAAAATATGAATTACCATGCTAATGCATGAGGACAATGTAAATGTATTATTGTTTGAGTTGCCAATAACTGACTGTGGGGGTGAAGCCTTGAAAGTACTGCCAATGATATCACTAGAGGAAGAATGTGAAAACTATACAAGAGGGCTCATATATCAAATAACCCCAAATTTCCGTTGATGAGGATGACAACCTCCTTCGGATCCTAAGGAGAGAAATCAGTCAATGAAGAAAGGACCGGTGGTTGAATTATCAACCACCCCCATGAATGGAAACATGGGCTGTCAACCCAAAGTACTGCAGGGACCTTCATACTTGAGATTCCTTCTAACAGAAGGAACAGGATAGGTCGGAAAACCTTCCAAGGTAAGAGGGATACACATGGGAGAGGAGACACCAGACAAAAAGAGCGTAAGCTCGAAAGGGAGATGCGCGGAGCTCTCCAGCGAGTCACAAACTGAAGGCCGTGAGCTTGATGCCTAGGAGCATCTGAGAAACCTCGCCAAGACCATAACCGAGAGAGAAAGCTTTGAGTTATAGAGAACATGACCCAAACAAAAGCAGAAACAGAGGAAGAACCCTCGAGAAGTGTGAGAATTCCCCGGTGATATCATGGCTTGGCACGGGGGTAGCCAGAGTGCTAAGAATGAATGCCTATGTGCCTATGGTCGGGTAGAAAGATGAACACCCATATTCAGGTGGTTGGCAGAAACCTGTAATAGATAAGCGATTTCCTACCCTGTGTAATTTAGCTATAACTGTGTATGAATTGGTTATACTGCGTATGCCTTCAGGAATGTGAATGAATGCTTAATGGATATACTGTATCCCTTTTATTTCTGTGTGGTTGTATAATTAGGCAAGTAAGGAATTATATGGTTCATACATGACTTGTTCTCATAAACTCTTGAGTTTTGTAGTGTCTTAAGCTAGAGCCATGAACTGTGAGCTTGTTGACCTTAGGCGTAGTTGCATGTATGATGGTTTACTCACCTAGTCATTCTGAGTGCCTTGGAGGACAGAGTTTGTTAAGCTCATGAGAGGTAGTGTAGATATGCACAGGCTCTCTGCGATCAAATAGAACCCAAAACCCCTTGATGAAGGAGCGCAATAGTTGTGTTTRTAACGACCCTAATTGAATAAATGATTAAAGATTACAAAGCAAAATTAAGTAAAGAAAATAAGTGTGACTAATTAAGTAATAATCAAACTGAAGATTACATTTAATGAATTGGGACATAAATTTAAGAGATAAATAAAAAAATGGGATAACAGGGATTGCTTATGCTGCAGAGGGTGGCGTATGCAGGGCGAGAAGCCCAGAAATCCTGAGAGGATAAAAATGTTAATAAAGAAACGAAGGACGGAGGACGGGGGTGGTTGAGGAGTGAATGCGTGAGTTGGTAGGGAGGAATAAGGGAGTGAAGAGGGGGATGTGTGCACCATTCGGAAGGGGGGGAGGGAATGGATGCGGGGAGACTGTTGTTTTTCCATCTGCAGAGAGCCGAGAGCTTTACTGTGATGTGTGTGCTCAGATTGAGACACGAGACTTACTGGTTATAACATATTGATCAGGGAGGCACCGAGTTGTTAGAGATTTTGGGCACGAGGGCCAGGATATCCGTAGATATCCTGGAGCTAGGTCGTTTTCCTAGTTGGCAGGGTGGACATTAGTTTTGGGGAAGTTATTTTCTGTGTCTGTGGTAGGACTAGACTGTGTGGCAAAGAGCAAGACAGCAGGCAACATAAATTAGCATCAGAACCAGGTACTTTGTCAAGTTATGTATTTATTTCTTTCTGCCATGAAATCAGTATTTATTGATAAATCTAAGCTACTGAAGTTTCTGTTATGAAAATCAATATTATGCTTGAAAGTTATTGTTTCAGTTATTTCATAAAATGTTTATGAGACTTACTGACGTTTAGAAATATATTAGGCTGTTACAGTGTTGAAGACTCTTCTAAGAGTCAAGTCCAGGAGAAAGAGCGCAAATATATCAAGTCCTTCATAGCTGACGAAGCTCAGGAAGGATAACGAGTTTCAAATACCGAAAGAGAGTACCCTTTAGTTTTCTAGATGAACGGACGAGATCCTTTCAGAGGATCTAAGGTCTTCCATGACCGTTAGATTGGAGGAAGGAAGGAAGGTGTTAATAACTCGACCCCTTCAGTCTTTGCAAGTAGCGATGGGATCCAGGACCGTAGATCCAAGGATTTGTTGGAGCTCTATTGACCATCTATCTTAACCCTTGCATAGGAAGGAGAGTGGACTTGACGAAGTCCTGAAAGTCCCAAAGTATTCGGAACCGTCCATCAGCACAGGACACGTGGTTGTCGGTCGGTGTTTCGGCATCTGGGAAACCAGAGGACAAGACCCCTCGTCTTTGCAAGTCGCGAAATCCAGGTATACAAAACCCCGACGCACTCCGTGGTTGAGTTGGTTTAGTGTGAATAAGTTTCGATGTTCCGGCACCCGGGAAACCCGAGGGAAAGATCGCTCGTCTTCGCAAGTCGTGAAATCCCAATATACAAAACCCCAACGCGCGATTAAGACTAAGTGTCTTTCAACACCCTTAAGCTCAGGAGGGACAGTGACCGTCAGATCCAGAGCAACGAGGGTCATTGATTTCATGCATGAATTCCCATATCGAAGTTCGGGGAATGGAGTGACTAGTGGTTTGGGTCGCTGCATTTCGAACTCCCGGTTATCAAAATCTCGATACGACTAGGACTGACGAATCAGGGGGAGATTCGCAGCCGTCGATCTCATCGAAGGTAAGATTTCGGGTTTCGGGGTTTGAATAGTCGAAAGACTTGACTCACTTGCATCGTTGAGTCGCAAAATGCGTAAGGCACCTCTTGGCTTGGCCTGTGGTCATAACCAACGATCACATGGAGGTGGATAAGAGAAGAGCTAGCCTACGCTAGGCCCCCGTAGGAATTCGGGGATTCTATCCCTTGAGGAAGAGAAAAAAAATTATTTTTTCCGTAGTGGGTATGTGACAGGTAGTTACCTCAAAAGTGTCGAGAAACACGCATCTGACATACCATACGTTTATTTCACGTTGTGCAATAACATTATTGTGTGTACTTAGTTGGGTAGACCTTGACCCCTGTCAACCAAAGAGAGGGGTGGTGGAAGAATATTTAAGGATTTCGAAGAAGGTATCTATTACATCAACGTCATCCCCTAGTTCATTTTTCTAGAATGCATGTAACAACATTCCCTCCATGGCTTGGGTATCCCGTGAGAAATCATCCATACCAATATTTATATTATTGTCTTCGTCCCCAACATGTGAGGAACTAATGTTAATGTAAAGGTTTTGAATTGGTGACTCACAATGTAGTGGGAATTGAATAGGTGGTTCATTCAACAAATATTAGTATGCTTCCTCTCCAAGCTATGATCGTTTAACAACAAGATCGTGATTTAACATCATAGTGGAGTGCAATGGTAAATGATAGACATGTCATTCGTTGTCAGAATCCTGAATGTAAAAATATTGAACATTACATTGATAGTATTAGTATTACAATACATTTAATATGTTCAAACATTATACCAAACATTTATTGGAAGCATAATTTTTTTTCCCCAATAATAAATATGCAACCAACCACTTTATAAAACAAATGTTGAATTAATCAATACATATACATTAGTTCCATTGAAAATCCAAAATAACAATTACTGAGTCATATTTTCCTTACATCTCAAGAGGTGTCTACATAAAAGAGATCCAATTCACAGTGTAATACCATTGACCCGCGATGGTCGCTCGAAGATGGCATGTTACCATTGATAGAGTAAAGAAGCTATCCGTTTTCATCAAACACATTCTTGCGATATCTTCTTTCTCAAGAGAATAGCTTTGAAAACTTTGTCGAAGAGTGACCTCCATTACAACCTCCCTAAAGAAAAACCTCCGCAAATTCTTAATGGGGAGGTTTGCATTTGCATTTTTTTCATTAATTTTACTGTGGCCACATTACTTTTTTATGATCCACATGTTTGAAAGTTTAAAAATACATGCATTTTGAAAAGAAAAAAAAAAATATTGCATTTTCTTCATTTAAGTTTTTAAAATTAAATAATTAGATTAATAAATTTAGGTATATAATCTTATAAAATAGATTATAAAATATAATTAATATTAGTGAAAAAGTTAATAAACAATTTTTGATAGATTTTATATATAGAATTATTATTTTATATTAAAAAATACTTTTAATAATAACATATATAGTTAATTAAATTCTTTTATTATATTGATTTAATCTCATCTTAATATTTGGAAAATGAAAATGGATGTCTTAATATTTTGGAAAATAAAAATTAATGATGTGTTTTATTTATGTGATTATGAATAAATTATTATTTATGTGATTGGGAAGAAATTACACAATATAAATGAGTGGCTGGTATTCAAATGCGGAAATAAATATAAAAATTAAAATGAATATGACTAATTGTTTGGCTGGTATTCAAATGCGTAAATAAATATAAAAATTAAAATGAATATGAGTAATTATTATGATCCAACCCTGTGAAGGAATCGAACAAATATACACTCATAATGTCTATAAGTCAGTCAAGTCCATAAATCATATATGCCATTTATTATTACATTATTATTTTATTTCAACGCGACGTCACCAGTCTAAAATGCATATGCCAATGCACCTGATAGGCCAATGATATGCCGAGTCTAAAACATTCCGAGATGCATATCGATATCGATATCGATATCGATATCGAATTAAAAAAACTACTTTTTATGATGATGATTTAAGGTTATTAAAATTTAAAATTTAATATATATTTAAATAAATATTTATAAATAAATTTAATTAATTAATTTTTTTAATTTTATATAAAAATATAAAAAAAAAAATCTATAAATTAATTAAGTTAATCTATTTATAAATTCTTTTATAGAAATCTAAAAAATAAACCAATTAAATTAACCTCCACACATGAATTAACCCATACATATATATATTATAAATTAAATTCATTTATATTTTATTTAATCCTACTTTCATATTTCATATTCATAGTATATGTTTGTTATATTATAAATTAAATTCATTTATATTTTATTTAATCCTACTTTCATATTTCATATTCTTAGTATATGTTTGTTATAGTTTTTAATGAATACATCTTTTATTTAGTAGCATTGTTTTCTACAAAGATTGTTATAATTGCAGTTATAATTGCAAAAGATTTCCTTATTTTATTTTTTTATTATTATTTTATTTTTTTATAGTAATTTTGATTTAATTATTTATATATATATATATATAGCTTGAGTGGGCCTAATGGTTAAGAACATGTGTTTCCTCTTAAGAGGTCACATGTTCAAATCCAGAGGGGGGTAGGGTATGTATATCTTCGTAGACTTTACCAATCAAACAAGGGGGTCTCATACACCAATTTAATGTGTTGGCTAGGCTGTGACCTTAAAAATAGATTATTATTATATATATATATATATATATATATATATTATTTAATCCTACATTCATATTTCATATTAATATTTATTTTTTTATATGTTTTAGCTTAATTTTGATTTAACTATTATTACATGTTTTTCTAGTAGAAAAATGATTCAAAATTATATAAAGTACAATTTATTTTACAAAGCAGTATTTTTTCTATCGATACAGATGAGAGGGACCAGCCAATAGAGAATTGACTACATCAAATACAGAGAAAAAATAATAGTGTTAACGCCAAGGCTTACTCCTTCATACTAAAATGAGGTAATGCACACAACAACTAGATTTAGAAAACTCCATATTTCACCCCACTTCTCCTCAAAGTAACTCGATCACTCATTGATCTAAGAGTTCATGCTTCAAAGATATTTAGGTGAGAATGTGTGCTCTCTTCCCCATTTTCCCAGTGAAATACGAATAGCCACCCTTTTAGTTCCTTAAGTGCCCTTTTAGACAGTAAATACGCCTCTTTATTGTGCTCCCTGTAAATATGCTTATAACTAGAGTTTTTCATATTTCTTGCCAGTTCCAATGTTTTAATCTTCCAGCCTTCTATGTTAACTTCATTGAGCTGAATTTTTTTATTTATCCAGTCAATTATCACCTTCGAATCCCCCAAAATATGTATTTTATCAATCACCCAATGCGTAGCCAATGTGAGTGTTGCCCACAACCCCGTTAGCTCAACCTTTGTGTTGGTCCCCACTCCACAGTTTAGGTACCATTTTGTTATCCTCTTATCATGATTCCTGAAAATGCCACCTGCAACACAACAATTTCCATTGGAGAGGGCGGCACCATCGAAACATGCCATCGTGACCCCCTCAGGTAGAGTCAATTTGCACCCTCTGTTTATGTTCAATTTCTTAATTGATGACTGCCAATTAAAGGAAGTTGTGATCCTATGAACAACTGAGTCAATTGAGGGGCTAAAGTATTCAAATAGCGATTTGTTCCTCTCAATCCAAATATGCAAGGAAGCAATAGCTTCCATACAAGCCGGAGCAGAAATATCTGTTGTCCACTTATAAAAGCAATCGGATACTGGGTTACCCTCCCACAGGAAATTTAAATGATAAATTTTGTATAACTTTTTCCAGATTGCTTGTGTGAATGAACAATGAACAAATAGATGGTCTATCGATTCTGTGTTGACTTTGCAAAGTTTACAGATTCCTTGTCCAACCCATCCACGTCTCTGCAACACATCCCAGGTGAGGATTTTGTCAAATACTGCCAGCCATGCAAATAATTTTATTTTAAGTTGGATTTTCCACCTCCAAAGCTTTGTAATCCATGTTTTCTCAATAGTAAAATTTAAGGGCGTAATAAGTGCCCAGTATAGATTTATAGCCGAGATGTCACCCGACCCGTCATTCCTGAGTGAAATAAGGGTTTCCTCGGCATTCCTGAGTGAAATACTGACCTCTTTCAATGCCACTGTGTAAGACCTCCATTCAAGTCCCTGTTGGTCGAAGAGATTTAATGAATTATTGGATCGCCAAAGTTCAGGAAAATGTGACCGCCTATCAGTTATGCTCACCTGGGCTAAATACGAGGAATGAATTTGTTGTAGTTTCAAACATAATGCGTCAGATAACAGAGAGCAATCGTTCAATCCACAGATTTTGTCCCTGCCTATGCAGATCAATGTGCCTGAACCTGGAACCTACCGTAACCAATGCAGAATGACACCTAAATTCTTTGTCATCCCGTTCCAGAAATTAGATGAATTTTTCTACAAATGTGTAGGCAATTGGATCCAGTCAATGATGGATGAATTCCCGAGATACTTACCTCGAAGTACTCTGTTCCATATGCTATCGACATTAAGTGCCCTCCAATAGGTGCATGCGATTAAAGAAGAATTGAAATAAAACAAGTTTCTGAGCCCCCAGCCACCACTGTGTTTGGGCCTTGTCAAGAGATCCCATCTACAAAGAGGGAGACTAGCCTTTGTCCTTTGTCCACTCCACAGAAAGGTAAACATAAATTGACAAATTTTGGTTAGAGTAGCTCTTGGAATGACTTCCATAGACATCGAAAATACAGACTGACTCTCCAAAACTGCTTTAACCAAGATTAATCTGCCTCCCATTGATAACCATTTATTACACCAAAGCCCAATTTTATTTTCAATATTTGCCACTAGCCAGCCCCAGTCTTCAGTTTTAGATGCTCCCAGCCTTAAATGGTAACCCAGGTACTTGAAACGTAAATTTAAATCTGCAAAGGTAAAAGGTAAGATGGCTTTAAATTGTGTTAGCTCTGACTCCTCCAGCCCCCAATAATGTACTGTAGTCTTTGTAGAATTTATGCTTAGACCTGAAACACGACAAAATGCTTGCAGAATATCAAAGATAACTTTCTGATCCTTCAGGTCTGCCTTTGAAAAAACAAGAACATCATCGACAAACATAAGGTGGATGATCTTCAGAAATTTTGTAACCTGAATGCCTGATAAATTATGATCAGCACTACCTCTGGATAACATCAAGCTTAGGCCTTCCATAATCAATATAAACATGTATGGGGATAAAGGGAATCCTTGACAAATCCCCCTCCCTCTTTTGAAGTGATCCGACGCCTCCCCATTAATCAAGACTGCAAAACTAGCATTGGAAACACAACTCATAATCCACCGGGTAAGCTTTACCCCAAAACCTGTTGTGAGTAAAATCAATCTTAAAAAATCCCAGTCTATGCTATCATAGGATTTTTTGAGATATAACTTTAGTACTAGAGATTTAAAAAAAAAAAAATTAATGCTATGGAGACACTCATGTGTCGTACCAATTGCGTCCTGGAATCTTCTACCTTTTAGGAAGCCTAGTTGTTCTGGGGAAAGAAGCTTGGACAAGATCGTCTTGATTCAATTTGCCAGGACTTTGGAGATCACCTTATAGGTAAGATTGCATAATGAGATTGGGCGGTAGTCATCTAAGGTCTGTGGTTTGTTTTTTTTTGGAATCAATGCCAAAAAAGTGGAGTTTATCCCTCCACAAAGTTTACCTTTTGTCCTTGTATCTTCTACCATTTCCAGTAGATCACTTCCCACAAGATCAAAGAAAAAAGTGAAAAACTCAATGGTCCATCCATCTAGACCTGAAATTCTTTCTTTTTTAAAATTTTCTAAAATAGATTTTAATTCTGAAAGAGTGACTGGCTTAAAGAGAGCCAGAGCTTCGTCTGCTTCCACTATCCTAGGATAGAGACTGGTTATCCTAGTCAATTCTGTAAAGTTAGTGGCATCTTTTTCTTTGAAAAAATGTTTAAAGTACTTGACTGCCTCCTCTTTAATCTCTTCCTGTTCAGTTATACTATCCCCATTTTCCTTTTGTAATTCCCAAATATGCTTCCGATTTCTGTTGTAGCTGGCCAATTTATGAATTTTTTTTGTGTTGGAATCTCCACTTTGAATCCACGTAGCCCTACTAGAAATGTGCCAAGTTTCTTCCTCATTGCGCAGATGGTTGTTCCTGTTTGACTCCATGTGACAGAGATTCCTTTCCTCCTCCAAGGATAATGGATTATCCACTGATTTTAAAAAGAGTTGCTTGATATCAAATTCCAGGTTCTCCAAATAAAGACATATATGCTCATTGACTTCCGCTTGCCAGATTTTTGTTTGTTGTTTGAGCTTTTTAAGTTTCCAGATTAAACATAATTAGATGTTACCTTATTTCAAATAATGAGGATCCTTCCATAATAAATGGACCAGCTTGACAAATTCAGCCTCCTGTAGCCAAATCGAATTGAATTTGAAAGGAAACACTTTATATAAAGGTGTATTCTCCAGTTGGATAAGAATTAGAGCATGGTCTGAGATAAATGGGTATTCCACCCATGATCTCGAAAGACTGGAAGAAGATAATAAACTTTCCGCTATTAAACCTCTATCTAGCCTCCTTGTTATTGAATTATTACCAGATCTGTCATTTCTCCAGGTAAGTACCAATTTCAACGACTTGATGTCAACCAACTTTTTTGAAGAGATTAAATTTCTGTAGTATTCCTCATTTGTACCAGCAACAAATGAGCCTCCCCAGTGTTCATCCAATGATAAAATGAAATTAAGATCACCCGAAACGATGATATTATGAGTTGTAAGAATGCCACTGGTTGCTAACATACTCCATAAAATTTTCCGGTCTGCACAAGGCCCATATATGTTAAGAAATGACAGCTCCTTTTTTGTTGGAAAATTAGTGTGAAAAATGTTACGATTGAATAATTGAGTCTAGGTTCTTGGGTTTATCCATCAATATTTTTAGTTATTATTTTTTTTATGGTATCAATTAGATTGAGAATCGGTAATGGTATAAAATCTCACCTACCTAACTGAGGGTCAATGCTCAGGGATACCACTATAACTCCCCAATTTTACATACTTCAATTTTAAGAGATGAAAGGCTACAAAATGCGGACCACGCTACATTTTGAGGATTAATGTTAAGTCTTAGATATATCCATCAATTTTGTGAGGCTTATCAATGTCATGTTTTATATTATGGCATTATTTCACTAATCATTTAGTTGTAAGTTAAGTGATTAGTTGTAAGTTAAGTGAAGAAATTCTATTTTTTTGGTTATTCTAAGTTGTTTATATCACCATTTCTTAAATATATAAGTGAGAGGAGTGTTTTACATGAAAGTTTGTTGGAATCTTCATTTTAAATTTTGAAGACAACCATAATGCAGTAATAATAGGGAGGACAAAGTGGCACAAACTCAATAAATAGAATATATATGAGAGTTTCCCCATACATAATAGAGATTGTTAGGAGCATTAAGGATCCTCAACATTAAAGGAAGACCATAACTAGAGAAATAGGTAGGATTCTAGGTGACCAAGAATAAAATGGTTGTAACACACCCACTACCTAAAATCAAATTTTTTGGTTGAATTCTCCATAATGAGAATCCCCGGAGTCCTACAGGGGTCTAGTGTAGGCTAGTTCTTCCCTGTTCACCTCCTTGTGATCGCGGGTTAGGACCACAGGTCAAACAAACCAGACGCCTTTCACAACTCGCGACCTCGCCAGTCGTGAATCAAAGGCCCTCGATTTTTCTTCACAAATCACCGATACCCGAGATCACGAAATGGGTATAGCTCCTTTCTTAGTTAGTGCCCTCCCCACTTGTAACCGTAGGCTAGGATTAAACATCAACACCTCTCGCAACTCGCATCCTCGTGAGTTTCTGAGTCGAACTCTCGTGCTCTCCTGTTGCGATCTCCCAAGACATGATAAGTCAACGGAGCATTGACTCCCTTCTCTAGGCGATACGTGTCCACCCGTCAGTCATGCGGACCCTACCTTGAGGTTTTCCAGGTGTTCTCTCGTGCTCGGCTGTCGGCACCTCGCTACTCGCGACTTGAGGCACCCAACCTTTGGGCTCTTACCTCGCGAGCCTCTGAGTTCACGAGATCTCTTGGATCTCCTCACACGTGTCCCCAACTATGGACGGCTCAGATCCTCTCGTGGCTTCGCCACTCGCGACTTGGAGTGCCCAACCTTTGGAATCCTACCTCGCGAGCCTCCGAGCTCACAAGATCCCTGGATCTCTGCCACCTGTCCTTATCGGATAGACGGCTCGGATCCTTTTGTGGCCTCGCCACTCGTGACCTCATGTCTCGCGACTTTTAACACCCAATACTTGGGCGTTAACCCTGCGAGCTCCAGAGTTCGCGAGATCTTATCGATGTTTTCCATCTGTCCTTCCTAGATGGACGGCTTAAAGCCTCTCGCCACTTCACTACTTCGTGACCTCACGTCTCGCAACTTTTAACACCCAATACTTGGGCGTTCACCCTGCGAGCTGCCGAGTTCGCAAGATCTTATCGATCTTTGCCATCTGTCCTTCCCAGATGGACGGCTCCNAAAGCCTCTCGCCACTTCACTACTTCGTGACCTCACGTCTCGCAACTTTTAACACCCAATACTTGGGCGTTCACCCTGCGAGCTGCCGAGTTCGCAAGATCTTATCGATCTTTGCCATCTGTCCTTCCCAGATGGACGGCTCCAATCTGTTTTGCCCCTATTCACGAGGTTTAACCCTCGTCTATCTCCCCAAAGATCTAACGACTAGCGGGATTCCTCGTTCAGATTGGACGATTCAGATCGGTCCCGATGCCGTGCCCTTTTCTACTACTCTTTGGACGTGGAAAAACCAACGGTATGGATTTTCTCATGGAGCCTGGGAGTCTATGATTCAGATTTCCTCGCTATTCATGAAGATAGAGGAGAAAGGGTTAAGGCAATTAATGCCCTCGCTCATTCCTTCGATTTAATGATCGTGAATAATAACAGGTTCCTCAACCGGATCTCATCCGTTGATCAATGCCTATCCTTACGCTGCTACTTCGAGATTTCGAAGAGGATCATTCCTCTTCATACAGGGTTGCTAAGACTTGCACATCTAAGTCCTTCTCCCAGGTTCTTGGTGAGCCTTTCTAAGGAGGGAGTCTCCGTGAGGAGGTCTACTTCGGTCCATTCCTGGATACAGATAAGGGAAACAATTTTCCGAGAATGGGTTGGATGCCTGACTTAGTTCAACTTGGGCATGATTAGATTCATCTTTATCGACGTAAGTCATGCATGGCTTCCTCTATTACAAGCATATGTCCCTTAGTTATTATCAAACACTGCACATACATTCTTACACAGAGATCATACATAATTTCACAGTTCTAGGACATATACATATATATATCATTCTATAAATTTCAAGATACAAATATGTAAAAACACTTATTCGAAATAACACCAGAAATGGTGCAACTGCTGAGAGGGGTGNACATTCTTACACAGAGATCATACATAATTTCACAGTTCTAGGACATATACATATATATATCATTCTATAAATTTCAAGATACAAATATGTAAAAACACTTATTCGAAATAACACCAGAAATGGTGCAACTGCTGAGAGGGGTGCTCATTTCCACCCAATGGTAGGCTCAGCGACTCCCAACGGATTTACCACTAGGCACCCTCGAGTTGAGACCATGATGCTCTGAGACTGCGTCTCTCTGTCTGCCAGTGACCAGGAGCGAAGGTTGCAATCCTTCCTCTCTGTTATCACTCACTCTGCGTAATGCCAGAGTTCCCCTCGTGTCTTCCCTCCATCATCTCTGCCATACGCCTTATCCTCTCGCGAGGTTGCGTGTGGCAC
Source organism: Picea sitchensis (assembly GCA_010110895.2). Classification (NCBI taxonomy): domain Eukaryota; kingdom Viridiplantae; phylum Streptophyta; class Pinopsida; order Pinales; family Pinaceae; genus Picea; species Picea sitchensis. The sequence goes on from SNQJ01S0017203.1 coordinate 38,213, forward strand.
GATTACCCTCGCGCCGATCAGGCCTGACGGCTCTACGGATGGGCGGTTCACAATCCCATCCCTCATCAAGCCATCTGCCTACCAGCCTGTGAGGTATTGAATTTCAGGGCCAGCGAGCTGCTTTTGGTTCTCCGGGCCAGTGGATTCCAAATACGGTATTTAATTCTCGGTGGAAGTTAACGACACCTTTTCAGGTGCCTTCCACCACCATCGTGGTCTCTTTTCTGCACATCCCCTCATCAACAATCCTGTAATAAATTCAGAATGTTATTCCCATTCATTGACCTCTTTATGTAGGTCCATTTACATCACATGTTCATACTTATGCGTTTTCCATAGTCCTCGGCCAGTCTAGTTATATTTACAAACTGGGGGAAACAGGGTGTTACAATTCGCTCCCCCTTAAAAGGAACATTGTCCTCGATGTTCTTAGCTACTAACATGAATTACATGTGCAAAAGTAAACAAAATCGGATATGCCTGTCTCATGGCATCCTCCATTTCCCATGTAGCCTCATCTGGGCCAAAATGTTTCCATTGCACCTTGATCTGTGCATTGGTTCTGTTCCGGAGTTGGGTTTCCTTTCTGTCCAATATGCATTGGGGTTCTGGTAGAAATTCTCTCTCCAGTTCCACCTGGATCACAGACCAGTCAATTATATGATTAACATCATGTACATATTTCTTCAATAATGAAACATGGAAAACATTATGTGCTTTTACTGTGGGAGGAAGTGCTAGTCGATAGGCTACAGGTCCCACTCTGTCTAGAACCTCAAAGGGTCCACAATACCGGGGTGCCAACTTGGCACAAGCTCCCATTTTCAGGGAACTTCTTCTGAGCTTAATTCTTAGATATACATGGTCTCCTATGTTTAACTCTCTTGGAGTTCTCTTTTGATCAGCGTAACTTTTCTGTCGGTTCTGAGCGATCTTCAGATTTTGTTTTACCTGAGCTACTTGTTGTTCCATTTATTTCAACATATCAGGTCCAAAAGAAATCCTATTTACAGGATTACTCCAACTGACTAGAGTATTACACTATCTACCATAGAGGACCTCGAATGGACTCATCTTTAAGGACGCTTGATAACCGTTGTTGTAGGCAAATTCTACCAATGGCAGGTAGTCTTCCCATTTCCTGGGCTGATGCATTACATGCATCCTTAACATATCTTCTAATATCTGATTTACTCTTTCTGTCTGTCCATCGGTTTGAGGGTGATAGGCGGTACTAAACAATAATTTGGTCTCTAAACCCACCATTAGTGATTTCCAGAATTTGGAAGTGAATTGTGTGTCTCTGTCAGATATTATCTCTCTTGGCATGTCGTGTAGTCGGAACACCTATTTCATGAATACCTGTGCGATATCTATCGCCTTGCAGGTCGATTTGATGGGAATGAAATGAGCAGACTTTCTCAGTTTATCCACCACCACCATAATGGCATCATTCTGTTTGGTTGAAGTTGGTAATCTAGTGATAACATCCATGGAGATGGTTTCCCATTTCCATTCTGGTATGGGTAAAGGGTGTAATAGTCTTGCTGGGTGTCGATGTTCTGCTTTAACTTGTTGGCATTCTATGCATTGGGCCAAATAGTTGGCTACATCCTTCTTCAATCCCGGCCAGTAAAATTGTTTTCGGGTGGCAGTAATCATTTTCTGGTATCCTGGGTGACCAGTGTAGGGTCTTTTATGTAGTTCATCCATGATGAACCTCTTCAAGTCGTCGCAATTGGGAATGTACAGTCTATCTCTGTAGGCGAGTAGATCTCCTTCGGTCATCTGATAGCCTTCGTATTTTACTCCAGCGGGTTCTTGTTGTAGGTACAGGGTCACATTTCAGACGAAGGGATCTGTTTCTTGTGCCTCTTTGACTCTGTTCTTGACATCTGTCTCACAGGTACTCACCGCTGCTAGGTGAATTGTTCTCATGCTTCTGCTAAGGGCATCGGCCACCCTATTCTCCTTCCCTTTGATGTGTTTGATTTCAAAATCAAACTCACTAAGGAGGGCCATCCATCTAGCTTGTCTAGCATTGAGCTTGGGTTGATCAAACAAATACCGTAATCCACAGTGATCTGTCATAAGCACAAACTTCCTTCCCAGAAGGTAATACCTCCACATTTTCAAGGCATGCACTATGGCAGCCAGTTCTAGATCATGAGTCACATAGTTGACTTCATGCTCATTCAATTTTCGGGATTCATAGCATATCACCTTTCCTTCCTGCATAAGGACTCCTCCGAGCCCTTCCTTACAGGCATATGTGCACACAAGGAAGTTAGTTTCTGGGTCAGCTATTTTCAACACGGGTGCATGGGTTAGTAGGTGTTTCAAGGTTTGAAATCTTTCTTCACATTGTTGTGTCCACATAAATTTTGTTCCCTTCTTCTGAAGGGCAGTGATTGGACAACCAATCTTGGAGAAATATTTTATAAATCTCCTATAGTATCCCACCAATCCCATAAAGGATCTAATGTCTGAGATATCCTTTGGGGTAGGCCATTCCATGATAGACTTGATCTTGTCAGGGTCTACTGCTACCCCTTCCTTGGACAGAACATGTCCCAAGTAGTGTATTTGCTTCTGAAAGAAGTCACACTTGCTGAATTTGGCATAGAGATGATGCTCTCTTAGCACTTGCAGCACA